>SNRZ01000130.1:0-181845 GCA_008729115.1 Dirofilaria repens
ATTCTTTATAATTTTGCTGTTTCTTAATTTTGTTGTGCCTCCCATTTCCTTCTAATAAAGTTATTGAAATGTTGAGATGTTGGGAAAAGTATAGTTCTCTCCCTTTTGATTTAATAACAATTATATGCATTTTCACATCATTTTCTGTAATATCTGTAGACATAGCAATTTTTCTAAAATTTTGTGATTATTTTCTGTTTGCTGAAATCCACTCAGTGCAACTTTTACAGTCTTTTATAGTTGCAGCGTTTTCATATTGTCTCTATCCTAAGTTTCTCATTAATGCAATTGTTATTTCGATTGCTTTTTTCTTCATTGTGAAGCATTGTGTAGTATAAACACTTCGATATATCACTGACTTTGTTGTTATTATTATTATTGGCTGTCAAAGAGTTTTCAAGCCGATCAGTATTTATTTTAAAATTCTAAGCTAGATGTTGGAGTGTACATTTATATTGGCTAATCTGTTCGTACTTATTTGACCAGTTGCTCTGATTAGATGAAGTATTACTTTTGGCGGTTAGCCACTGATTATTGTTTTAATGGGATAGAATCAAGTCTGAGTTAGTTGATTGATTTGTATGAGATATATATCGAGTTTTTCATATTTGATTATTTATAGGACCTTCGTGTTTGGATTTAAGTGGTATTTCCTCTACAAGCGTTACGTCATCGAGAACGAGGTTGGTTTTGGAGTTCTATGTTAATGAGGCATCATATAAAAAAAAGGAGGGAGAGGCGGAATATTTCGTTGCACATATATGGAAAGAAGCGTGGTTTGATGGAAACTGAGAATCCGGAGATTTTTTATAAGTATTGACATTTAGTTTTAATTTTAGGTCGTTATCAGATGAGGAGAGGTTAAGTTTGCCATCAATATTTTTTCTCTTTTTTTATTATAAATTACGTGAAATTCATTTCATGGTAAGTTATAGTACTTCTGAATACTTAACAAAGCGTTGCGATTTATTTGGTCTTATATACTGATTGGTATTATATACCTTTAGATATTGCTGTGAGATCAGTTATCAGTGACATACAGTATTTTGTGAGAGATCAGCATATATATACGTCATTTGGTACAACCAGTGTATGTACTTTACGTGATCAAAGAGGGAGTGACCGTACACTACTACTACTACTACTACTACTACTACTACCTCTACTATCACTACTGTCGAGACTTAGAAACAAAGAGAACGATGGTGAAGACTGAAGATGGTGTAAGACTTTACTTTAGTTTTGTTTATCGGGGGGAGAATTAAAGATACGAGCAAGAACAGGTAAGATACGTCCACTAAGGTGAGATGTAATTCCCCTTTATTACACTCTTATCACTGATGGCTATCTGTGATACTTGTTTTACTGTGAAAGAAAAATAACTCAAACTGATGAAGTCAATAAACAAAGCTTGGATAATGTAAGGCTGTGTTTTTCAATAACTCTAGTTCCT
The DNA here is from genome assembly GCA_008729115.1 of Dirofilaria repens. Lineage (NCBI taxonomy): Eukaryota > Metazoa > Nematoda > Chromadorea > Rhabditida > Onchocercidae > Dirofilaria > Dirofilaria repens. The sequence goes on from SNRZ01000130.1 coordinate 1,454, forward strand.
AAAATTGAAATTTAAATAACAGTTAAAACAGGTGCTGCATGTATCCATCCTATGCTTCCTTTCTTGAAACATTAATACCTCTTCCATTGTGCTGTCGAAGTTGGATGAATGCGATATATTTAAATATTTTCTATGTTATTTAGGGTGATGGACTTGAGCCAGAACAATTCCGGAAGATGTTCATTGGTGGTTTATCGGCAACTACAACTGACGAAGCACTCAAAGAATTCTACTCCCAGTGGGGTGAGCTAGTGGACTGCATTGTAATGAGAGATCCAGCAACAAAACGTTCACGAGGCTTTGGATTTGTTAGCTTTTCCAAGCAGTCCGAGGCAAGATTTTCAACATTTGGAATCAAGTTTTTCTTTAAAAAAAAATTTTTGAACACGGATCAAAATTATTTTAGTTCCTTTTTTCTGTTATGAAATAATTGAATAACGCAAATATATGGTGTCTCTTATAACGATAAAAGAGATTTCAGGTTGATGCTGCAATGGCCGCTAGACCACATGTGATTGACGGGAAAACGGTAGATCCAAAGCGAGCTGTGCCGCGTGATCAGTCGGCTCGTAGTGAAGCAAATGTTTCCTCTAAACGGTTATATGTTTCCGGTGTGCGTGAAGAGCACACTGAACAAATGTTTGAGGATTATTTCAATCAGTTTGGTAAAGTCTTAAAGGTAATTTTAGGAAGTATGATATTTGTCTTTGATATGATTCATTTGATTAAGGAATTCGAAATAAGTGGCATTTCATTAGCAGATTTCAATATCAGTTATAGAATTAGTAAATAATGATAAAAATAATGGATAGTAATTCCCAATAAATATTTAGCTGGAAAATGTGAAAAATAGATTATTAAGGGAGTAAAAAATGGTGGAAAACTATTACTGGAAAAAACTATTTGTAATGAACAGTAATTATATGGAATACGTTTAATGAACTTGAACTGCTTTGCCCATGCAAAATTTTTTCTTTATTTACCGGTTGCAGGTAGAAATTATAGCTGACAAGAATACTGGAAAACCGAGAGGATTTGCTTTCATCTCTTTCGATGACTATGACCCGGTTGATAAATGTGTGCTGCAAAAAAGTCATCAAATTCATAATTATCGTTGTGATGTGAAAAAAGCTTTAAGTAAAGAAGAAATGGCAAAGGTAACATTAACGCTTTCATTCTAATAATTGTCTTCAATCCAATTAATTATTTTTCCTTAAAAGATTTTAAATTTAGACACAGGTTTTGCAGGCACAACAACTCGATCGAGAACGCACAGAAAGAATGGGACGATCACGAGGTACAATGAGACCTGATCGGTATGGCGGTGGACCGGGTGGCTACGGTGGAGCATGGGGTGGACCTGGTGGTCCTCCAAGTGGTCAGTGGGGACCACCTTCTGGAGGTAATATCTGCTTTCGATTTAGATTTAATTTCCAGAGTGTCGTTTATGTTGGAAAAGAAAAAATTTGCCTTTTTCTTTAATTGTAATATTTTGTAGGTGGTGGTGGTTATGGTGGAAGCTATGGAGGATATGGTAGTTCAGCTGGAGGTTTGTTTTTTCTGTAGGGAATGAGTTAATATTGTTATTTAGGATTTGCATATCACTCTTTTACTTTTCAAAGTCAATGATTTTACAGATTATTTGCGAAATTTTTAGGATGGGGTCCAAGTGGTGATGCTCCAGGTGGTTGGGGCGCTGCTCAAGGTGCTTGGAACGGTTCACAATCTGCATCATCAGGTGTGTCTTTACGATTGAAAAGATATTGAAGTCATTCTAAAAATCCACTGATGATGGGAACATTTTTATTATAGTTAAAGATCCTGAATTATCTGTCTTCATTTTGAAATGATCTAATCATATTCACTTCACTCTGTTTTCACTAGAATTGTTTTAATCACCAAGAATTTTTCTGTTTTTTTGCAGGTTGGAGTGGAGGCAGTGGTAGTGGACAGGGTGGTTGGCAGGGAAGTGGCGGTAGTGGACAACAGTGGGGTGGATCTTCTGGAAATTCTGGTCACGCTGGCTGGAGTGGCCGCTCATACTGAAGCGTGTTTAATCTAAATATTCCATATTGTTCTGTTTCGTTTTGTTGTATTGTTAAGTGCAATGATACTTCCAATAGTAATTGATTCATAATTGTTGTATCATTTCAATTACAAATTATTGCATTTACATCTTTTTTGATGTCTTATTCATTAATATTCTTACATTTTTTGAAATTGACAAGTCTTTTTATTTATTGTAATATTTAGTCTCTTTGCTTTTTGATTGAATGGTGTATAGAGAGTTGGATTTATAAATGCTTGGGTTAGTGCATAAAGTGATGAAGAATTCAGTAAGTTTTCTGTGCTGTAGTGATTGAGCAGATAGATGGATTTGAAATGATTGTAGCAGAATTTTCCTGTACTTTTGGGCGTATTCATATTAATTATTGATATTTTCTGCACGGAATGTGTTGTTATTATTGACTGATATAAGGATTAATGTATCTTTCGGGTTTTACTCGAAAGAATTTTCGGAAAATAAAGTGATCGTGAATATTTTAACAGCGTATCATATATTACTTGGAATGCAAGCTGCCATTATAATTTTCCTTGCCCATTGTTTATGTTAGTTTAAATGCTAACATTGCAATCTAGAGTTCGAAGTTGAATTGCAATAAGTCAGACCAAAGTAGTAAAAATTCAGATGTTGAAGCACTTGGGGATAAGCGAAGCGTGGTCGAAATCGAAATCCTTCTGTGTAGGCTTGTGTGTATCATGTGGTCGATCTTGATGTCCTTTAATGATTGGCAATCATTTTTCAGAACTAAAATTCTAAGGAAGGTGAAAATTTAGTGGTAACTTGTCGAAATTACAATCTGTGGTGAATATGTCTCGAATTGAGGGGAAGTTAGAGTTGTGTTTTCAAAATGGTAACTATTACGAGGCACATCAAATTTATCGCACGCTGTATAATCGAATGTCCAATCAAGGAAAATGGCAAGAGTTACAGGACATGCTATATAATGGAGTATTACGACTTTTAGCAGGTTATTCTCATGGATTTACATATAACTATTTGAGTATAATCTTTATTGAATAAAATTGAAATTATTAAAAGTTTGAAATTTCATAATATTGCTACGTGGGAATTATTTTTTTGACAAATAATTTCATTCTTATTTATTCATATTTTCTGCTTTTTTTAACTAATTCTTTTTTAGGCTAACTTTATATTGCATTTATTTTAATTATATGATATTATAGAAAAAGAAGCAGCAAGTGCAATCGATCTTGCCGAGCTATTTGTGAATGTTTTGGAGAAATCAAAAACACCTGTCTCTTCAGTTATTTTGGATCGTTTCGATGAAGTTCATTTGCATATTTATTTCTATTATCTGTTCTGTTCTTAATGAAATGTAAACAAAAAATAACTTAAATTTATATGAACGATTAGGAATATAAAAATTCGTATATTTTGCCTAATTCTACAGTATTTTACAATTATGTCTAATTCTACAGTATTTTACAATTATTTTTGAAGCTTGATCTTAGATCTGAAAATGCGGTGTATTAAAAAAAGTGAATCCTCCTTGTTATGATTGATATTTAATAGATTATTTATGTATCTCAGTACAGATGCTAAAAAAACTAAAAGAAATATTATTTCCGAATAAATCGTCAAATGCCGTTATTAATTAATCAAACATTAGGGGAAATATGCATGCCTTTTATTAACTTAACCAATCACATTTATTTTTTCAGTTGCTTAATCATTTACCAGCTCAGCTGGAAAAAGATTTGGAAGCCAACTCAGAGCAAGACGATCGAAGGTTGCAGTACATATCATTAGGTATCAAATGGACGAAAGCTGTAGGCAATAAAAAACGTTATCGACGAAGGGGTCATCCTGAATTGCATTTGTTAGTCATCATCCCATCACTTTAAAAACTTATCAAGTAACAAATTAACTTATCATGTAATTGTTTTGAATATTTATGAAACTTTGAAAATCATCTGACTTTAGATTTTCAGTTTCTAATTCATTATTGCTGTGAAAGAAATTTGAAGTTGTTTTAGTCGTATTGCGAAATCATTATGGCGTGAAGGAAATTATGCCAATGCCAGAAATCATTTCATGTATTCTGAAAATCCAGAAGTTAGTTTTTTATGTTTATTATTTCTACAATCAATCAGCGATCAAATAAACGCAATCATTTTCCATTTTTTAAAGGAGAATGCGCTTTTTGATGCATGAAATCGTTAATTTCAAATATTTTAAGCCATGTATCAGAACAATTTAACATGGATATGTTGCTTTAGTAAATTTAATTATATTTTATTACGCATTTGTTTTTTGTAGTTTTCATATCTTTTTCGCTTATGATTTCCTTTAATTATTTTCATGTCAACTTGAAGGTTTCTAATTTCAGATGTTTGCACTCTTTCTTACTGAATATCAAATGAAGTACGGGTACACCGCGGAAAAAGACTTATTCATAGCACAAGCTGTTATGCAAGTTAGGATTCAATTATTGTTCGAAAAAATTTTGACATCAAATGATGCAATTGGAATAATAAAAATCAGAAGTTTTAGGAAGAATCTGTATTGGCGTTTTTGTGTCAGAATATTATTGAAAGTTTTATTCCTTCTTACTACAAGAGAACTTTAGCAAAATTGTTTCACATCTACTGCTACGTTATAGATGCTGTGCGATCGAAGACTAAGAAGTGCCTTTAAATTATTGCAGTCCTATTGTGACACACATCCTGATATTAGAAGTGGATTTCCATATCCATTTCCACTACTCAATTTTTTGCATTTTGCCATAATTTCTATTGCTAAAAGAGAGGTATTCTTTCGAAATTCTTGTTCAGCTAAATAGCTTCATTAGAAATAAAGATAAAGCATTCAGCGTTAAATAGGTGTGCTGGGATTGTTAATACTTATGCACAAAAGTTGGTTAAATTTTATAAAAAATTAGGAATATTTTATAGCGTGTTAATTTTTCTGGAAATTACTATGAAAGAGCAGCGACTTATTTTAGTGGAACTAGGTTCAATTTCTAATAAGCTTAATGTAGCATATATATATATATATATATCCTGTAAACTTTTATTCCAATTTCTTTTTAGGTAACTTATTTCACAGTGCTAGTGGAACAATATGAAAACGAGATCAATCGTGATTCGGAATACAAACAATATTTGGACAGGATAGGTCAAATATATTTTAATTTACCACAACCACAAACAGCTCGAGGTGGCTTCCTAGGAAATATGATTAAAGGTATATATGTTTCTTTTCGTTTGGATATAATATAATATTATATAATATTTAAGATTTTTAAAAAATTTACCTATCATGGATTTGAATAGATTTTAAGAGCAATGATCAACATTCTTTTATTTCAAAAAAGATATTGATGACTTAGGATTAAACATCCGAAAAAATTGTTTTTTTTTTTGTTTGTTTTTCAATTGTAATGTTTTTAAAAGTTTATTTAGAAATGGACAAAACAAAAAATTTTTTTTTTTTTTTTGAGATTTATATATAACCTTTCATAAGTCTATTCCGTCGTATTTGTCTGATTGTTTTATAAAGAAAGTAGCTGTATGGAATATGTCATAATTTCAGGCTTGCTAAAAACACCGGAAAATGAATCAGCTGAAGAATTTGAAACCGATTCAGAAGAAACAATTTCTATATCTTCTGACAGTGAAATTGAGTGCTTGGTGGGTACGTCTAAAACGAAACTAGCAAGTGGAGCATTTCCGATGGATGTAGCACAGAATGATATTATTACAGATGATATGGATTTAGATTGATATTTTTTAAGAATTATGGAAAAATTATTATCTACTATTTTCTTTTATATTATATCAAATAACTTCTAACAAAATTTCCGAAATTTATAGTATTTCGTTCCTCATTACTCGTTACTCGTTTAAGAAAAGGAGGAATAATTTTGTATTGAAATTCTAACTTTTAATTACTAGTCTATGATTTGTTTTTTAATATGTTCGGAAATTAAATGTAATGAATTTTTTGATTGATTTATTTGCAACTGATTGCTTGATCACATTTTATTTAATGAAGAATTATTAAAATTTTTTATTGCATGGCAAAGATACTTCCTCTTATCACTTTTTGTTGTTGACAGTGTTTTCTATTGCTTCTTATGTTTTCTATGATTATTCGTTCATTCCGATGTATTGCAAAACCGATCATCGAGAATACTAGAAAATTAGGTATCGCTGTGATTCTCATCAAAATTTACTTGCGCGTATAATTGCGACTAAAGAAATTCAGTATAAAAAAGGAAGTTCTCCATTTTCTTTTCACAGATTTTTCCTGATATCGTGATTGGTTATTGTATTAGAAATAATTATTTCGAGAAGGGAATTTTAGTCCACAAAATGCATCTGTTTGGTTCGTGTTGAAACTGTCTATTATTTCCTTTTTTTCTTTCAGATTTCTGGATAAACAATTTCAAAAATATATTTGAAACACTACAATATAATAATAGGTAGTCACTAGGAGTTGTATGTTTATTGTCCAATTAAATAAAATTCATGAATATAAGGAAAAGGCAAGATTTGTGATCGAGAAAATTATGTTTTAAGCATGAATTAGCAAAAAAATATTTTCAATTAAACAAAATTGAATATTGTTTACTTCAATATTTCCAGAAATGATGACCTTTAAAACTTTTGAGTTTCGTTTTTTTTTCTTTTTTTTGTTTTTGTCCTGGTGGTTTTGTGCATCTCTCAAACTCCACCTTCCAAATTGGTGTGTACTTAATTAGATGTGTTAGAATTGTGAGAAATGTATGGGTTAAAATGATTGTTTGATTCAATTGAACAATTTAATTCATGACGGAGAAGTGATCACTCATTTCTCGACATGGTCTCATTTCGTTGTAAAAATATTTTCAACATTTGTTTCTTCCACTCTTTCCTTCTTTGCTATTATTTAATATTATTTCATTTTCAGACAAGAGGGGTTTTTTTCTGTTGTTTCATAACTTTTATCAATTTCTTTTTATCAGTTTTAAAATTTAGGAAAATAAATTATATCTAAATTTGATTAATTAAGGATAGCTGCATTTTGGGATGCTAGCAATACTCGATGTGAGATTCTATGATATTAGTAATATTCGATGGTTGAATTCTAGAATATTAATAATACTCGATGTTAGATTCTTCTAGATTTTGGCAATACTCGATGTTGGATTCTAGAATGTTGGCAGTACTCGATATTATATTTTTTTCTTTCTCGTTTATCATGCCTGATACAATCATCATGATAAAAATTATTTAATATCATTTTAATGTACTTATGATAAATAGAAAAGTGTTTTATCATAATAATGATAATAATATTATATTTGTAAATAATTGCCAAAAAAAAAAATTTGAGTTGAGTTGAAAATGCGAAAAGGCATTCTGTTGGGAGATAAGTTTCCGGATTTTCGAGCCGAGACTAATGAAGGCTTCATCCCGAGTTTCTATGATTGGATTGGCAAAGAGTACGTAATTTTAACATATAGTTTGATAAGTAAAATTCAAAATGATAGAATTGAAAGATATGCAAAAATAGATAGATGAGCAATACTACTATACATCATTTTTTTTGCTCTGAATTTTTGGTTTTAAAAAAAATATTCATTTTTTTTAATTAAAAAATTTACCCAAAATTCGCTTATATATTGTGAAACTTTTGAAAATCTTTTACATATCAATGTAAATCATAGAATAGAATAATTTTTGTTTATCGTAAATAATTCGGATCATTTTACTTACCTTGCTTTCTCTCGATCTTGATGATGATATTCCATCATTTCAGCATTTATTGATAATATCAAAAGGAGTTGAAGTTTGAGTAATTTATTGTAAGTAATATATTGATTTAAAATTCTCGAGAATTTTCATTCTCGAAAGTTTGAAATTGCAGCAGCTGGGCAATATTATTCTCTCATCCACGAGATTTCACTCCAGTTTGCACTACAGAACTTGCTCGATTAATTCAACTAGCATCAGAATTCAAGAAACGAAATGTGAAACTGATTGGCTTAAGTTGTGATTCAGCAGAATCGCATCGTAAAATGGGCTAATGATATTATAGCATTATGCAAAATGAAATGTAACGATGATGTTACCTGTTGCTCAGGTGTTTTCTATCCTATGATTTAAATATTATTTATCATTCCTAGATTACTAATAATCTTTCTAAGATATTGATATATGATTATTATTATCATCATTATTTTCAATATAAAAGTAGTATAAGATATTAACATTATGTTTCAGGAAATAAGCTACCATTTCCGATAATAGCGGATGAGAAACGTTTTTTGGCTACCGAACTGGGAATGATGGATCCGGATGAACGTGATGAAAAGGGTAATGCACTAACAGCACGCTGTGTTAGTTTATTAATTTTCATTTTTTTTTTTTTTTTTTGAAATTTCATTTTTATGATTTTTGCTTATTATGCATTAATTAGAAATTTTATATATATAAAAAAGGTATTTAACAATTTCAATTTCACTAAATTTAGCATAGCCTGTTCATGAAAACGAAAAATGTTATTTAATAATTGAGAAATAAAAAAAAGGAAGAAACAAATTACCTGAAAATTCCAGGATAATGTTACTATATTTGTTCTTTTTTTTGCAGGTATTCATAATTGGACCTGAGAAAACGTTGAAACTTTCCATCTTATACCCTGCAACAACAGGACGAAATTTTGAGTAATATATGATATATTTTATGAATTAATATGATGAGTTAATTTAGCAATATGATTTAGTGAAAATGAGGATAGAAATTTTTGTTAAATTATTTTCTTTTCGTCTTAATCTATTTAGATGACTTATCATTTTCTCAATTTAAGTTTTATCATTTAATCTTTAACATTTTATTCGTACTAAATGGATATTTTTCAAATTTGTTGGATTATAAATAGTCTTTCGATTTTGATGAAAATTCAAAAAAAAAATTGCTTTAGTCATTATGATATATGTAGTTATTATTATTTTAAAACTTTATAACAATTGAATATCTTAGTTTCTGAACATTTATCGATTTGAAAATATAAGCTATTCTTTTATAATGTATGCCGTATTTTACAGTGAAATTCTACGCGTTGTTGATTCGCTTCAACTTACAGCAGTTAAATTAGTAGCAACACCAGTTGATTGGAAAGTAAGTTATTTGTATATTTGCTGCTGAAATATAGCATATATTTTTATAGATTAAGATATTTTTCAAATCAAATTAATCTATTCATTATATTCGTGAAAATCTTTTTTTTTTTGGCAGAAAATCTGGACAATTCAGGGATACTACATAGCATATTTTTATAAATTTCTCGAAATTTATAAAAATATGCTATTATTTTAGTAATCATTTATTGATTTTTTTAAAATAGGATGGTGATGATTGTGTCGTACTACCAATAATTGATGATAATGAGGCGAAAAAATTGTTTGGTGAAAACATAAATACTATCGAACTGCCATCTGGAAAACACTATCTTCGCATGGTTGCACATCCAAAATAAAACATTTATCAATTTGTTGCATTTTATACTCATTTATATTCGTTTTTTTTCAGTAATAAAATTTAATCTTACACATTTCGGACAATAAAGTTGTCATAATTGTTTGAAGTTTTTAATAGACTCTCGATGTTGTCGTATTATCATACAATAATATTTAACCTATAATTTTCATTAATCACTTGATCAATTTCGAATCATTATTTCTATCGCTAACTTGCAAATGAGCAAAATGAAAACTCTTTATTAACGTGGACTCGTTTGAATTCGTGATATTCAAATGTATAATAATGATCTTTAAAATATTCCCTAAAATTACCATCATCCTTCTCTCACTTTTGAAACGACTTTTTGCAGTCTCGAGTTAAGCAATAATAATTAAAGCTACGAAATTTACTCCACTTAATTACCCATTATGAAATCTTTGCAGATCATGATTTTAAATTATTTCTTGGGAGAAAACTACTATACTTCAACAATCGCCAATAAATAATAATAATAATAATTGAATGAAAAATATATGAAACAAAAACTTCTTTAGCGATATATAAGTCGGTTAATGCTCTGTTGCTCGCCGATTGCATTTTTTTTTCTTACATACAAATCATACAAAAGATAATTAAAGAGACTTAATGATGAGCAATTTAAAAGTAAATAATGATTAGTTGATAGATGATTGATTCATTTAGAAATTAATCTTTCTTCATTTAATCGACAGTTAAGGTCATATATCGTCATATAATGTCATCGTTTTGATAGAATACCAAGGACAGACAGCATTTTATGCATTTGTGACCATCATACTTTAAAATATTAGTCATGAAGATCATTAAATGTTAATAGCACAAGATCAGAAAAACATTCATTATCTGTAATTGATTTCAAATACACTTTAGATTAAAAATATGAAAACAGGGAAATTCTGGAAAATATATTTAAACTTTTTTAAAACATACAGTAATAATATGTATACATTATAAGGATAATATTATAATCCATTCAAATTTGTTATATATGTTTTAAGTAATACAAAATGATAACTTTTAAGAAATTCATTTTTATAAAACGCAAAAAGAAATATTAGCAGTAAACATTTGATCTATTTATCTAAATATAAACAGCAATTATTCTAGTCATATTTCAATGCATTCATTACTATTTCATTGTATGCAAGTAAAATTCCTAACATTGATATTGAAGTATAAGTAAGATTCACCTACCTTCTTTTATCGATCAGAAATTCTACCCAATATAGCGCCAGTCTTCATTAAAAATTAGTTGAAATCATGTATGATAATTGATAAACCATATGATTGTTTAAGATAATTGGAATTCTTACGTTTTCTAATAAATGAAGAAAATTATTTCTGAAAAACTGACGGAAATGAGAAATTCTTCGAATGATTATAAATTTATTCTCTTTCAGATAAGAGATGCATAAGAAACTAAATGAATTTCTTAAGTAGTTGTAAATTGTTAGAACTAAATTGCGTTTCATTTTATGATATTTTATTGAAAAATACGAAAAATATAGAGTTTCTTCACCAAAGTTCCAATATTTCTCTTCAAATATTACTGATTATCAAAAACATTATCGATGACTCATGTCTGGCGAAAACTTGATGAATTATGCAGGTTTATATGACAATAAAAAGGGGCTAGAAATTTCTCTTTATTGTATTATAATAAAAAAAGCAAGAAAAAATATTCATTCGAAAAAATCATTTTATGATGTGATAAAGCACATTTTTATCGTATTATAAATTTGATAAAAACCAGTTTCACAACGCTTCAATGAGAAATATAAACGGAAGGGATGACAAAAAAAAACATTAAATAAATTGCTTCATCATTATTGCTTCCCATTTCCATTCACTGGTACCTTTGCTGCATTACGTTTCTCGCAATATTCCTTCAAAATAAATTATTCAGATAAAGGTAATGCATGAAAGTCTCTTCTAAGTGATTAGATCGCAAGTTCCGTAGAACTATTGGTAAAAAATTTAATTAATACTTTTTGTTCATATATTCTTCAAAAATTTTTGAGAAATTTTAGTAAAAACATCACAACCTTAATTTTTGGTCTATCGCCCAATCGTTGATGAAATGCCTTCAAGAGTGGAAATTTATCCAAGCAGTGTGGATCTAGAATCTGCTGAATGTCAAGCTCTTCGAAAAGGACGTAATCTGCGAATGAAATCTGAAAATTTATCACAATTTAATTAAAAGTTGAAAATGAATACTATTTCTTTATTATTTAATGCTTTCAATTATATATTATTCACATCAAATACTTTTCCAAAAAAATTACGAAAAAATTACGGTACAACTATGATTTCCTCACCTTGTCGCCAAGAATGAAATTTTTTCCACTGTTTCGAGTAGCGATCAATTTTTCAAATTTCGCCAATTCTACTGGTAATATATTTTTTATAAAGGAATCCTTTTCAGCTTCCTAGAAGCAATAAGCATGCAATGAAGAATCATACTTGATTATTCGGCAAAAAAAAATTTTTTTAAACCATTAAAAAGATTTTTAAGTTTTGGATCATTCACATCATGCAAAAATATGAAATAATCACTTCAACTGCTTGACAAGAATAATTTCATTAGCATTTTTTTTCTTTTTTTTATGCATAAATTTCATTAGTAAAAGAATATTAAAAATAAAAAATATTTACATAAGCTTCATAGATCATTCTTGTATACTTGCTGTGTAAGTCACGAATACCCTCATAGAACATGTCGACATATGTTGTTTCCATTTCATTTTCACCATTCAAATCTATATAAAAAAGTTTCGAAGTGAACATTATAGATCAGAAAATGCTATCATTTTCTGATTTATTTGTGATTTACGAATTACCAGAAAAAAGCTAATTAATAAACGACTTCAATGCCAAATTATATTTTTTTTACATTAATATTCTAAAAAGAATGAAAAAACAGAAAAGCAATTAGTTACATACTACATTTGCGAGCAAGATGTCTCAGAATAGCACCGGATTGAACAATTTGCTGATCACCATCGTAGAAACAAGGCATTTGCCCAAATTGCTGAGCGAATAAAATAAATAGTAAACAAATAAAGACTTTTTTTTTTGATATTCATATACTGAGTTTATAAATCAAATAAATATATTCACAATGTTGTACGATAAAGTATCTTACAAATTGTGATTTTCTGGAAAGAAAATCATCCTTAGGAATGCGTTCATCAGTAAACTTAATGTCTTGATCAACCAGAAGTAAACGAATTGGCTCAGCTAAGCCTAAAATAAAAATTCAGGTATAATGAATGAAAAAAAAGAGAAAAGAAAAACAAATAATAAACCATGAACATTTATAATTCAAAATTGTAAAATATGACTTTAAGGTAATTAGATCAAGTTAGTCGAAATTGTCATTTTACTTAATTTCGGGTCACGAGCTTATCAATTTATAATCTTATCCAATGCGCCGCTTTCACACTATATCAAGATGATAAGAGAATCTCTGAAACGGCCAACAAAACATAACCATAAACAATAAAAGCCAATGTTGAAAAACCAAAGAATGCAAGAAAATATATTTAATTATAATTGTAATAGCTGTAAAAAAAATAGAAAATAATTGTAAATATATCCGAAAATGATCTAAAACAAAAACTTACCTCGGATAGGGAAATATGTCAGTTTATAACTCATTACACAATGATGTAATTATTTCACCTAAAAATATTATTGAAATAAGTAACATATATAATTAATATACATTATTTTGTCGTCGCAAATGCACAAAATATAAAAAAGCTGTCACTTCTATTCTTCCAGCAATTCATTCATCTAAAAAAATTATTGATAGTAACTTCGCCTTTAAATATAAATTATTTCAAAGCAAATCGAACTCAGATTTAACGAAGTATTTCAGAAGAACAATATTTAACGAAGTATTTCAGAAGAGCAATATTTAAAGAAGTATTTCAGATGAGCAATATTTAACGAAGTATTTCAGAAGAGCAATATTTAAAGAAGTATTTCAGAAGAGTAATATTTGACGGAGTATTTTCGGGAAAAAGAAAAAAAATTTTAGAGGAAAAATTAGGAAGAACTGATTGAGAAAGAAACTGGAATAACAACAACTAAAAAATACCATTCACCATGTTGACATACTACGATTAAATGTTGTTTTGCACCTTGTTTGGAAAAATACAGTACGAGCCATTATAACCAATTATTCCTGCTATACAAAAATAATTGCTACAGCGAACAATAAATAAATCATAGCAGATAATGCCAATTTTATTGCTCAATGAATAGTGTATAATATTTTACTATAGCTGATATAAATTGTATCATATCAGATCAAAATGACATCTATTGCAGCTCAAAAAAGGACGAAAAAAAGAATTTCCAAATATGTAATAATTTTCTTATAATGTACATTTCCCTTTAGAAAAGGGGAAAGAAATTGAACAAATTAATTGATACTGTTAATGACTATTTCTCTCTCTCCCTCTCTCTTCTATCATTTAAAAAACTAACAAAATTTTGAAAATGAATACTTATTTTTCATGAAAAGAAAGGGATTAAATTATAAAACTTTCATCGTCGAATTATCATAGATATTTATTGACGAATCCATTGCGATCTATCTAAGTCATCTGCAACAGATGTCGACATGACCAGGAATAATCCGTACTGAGTATTGAGAAATCCGAACAAATGTTTGGACTTAAAAATATGAAATATTTTATAATAAATCAATAACACATCGGTACTGAATGTTTTGTAAAAAACCATTTCTATTTTCCTTCTATTCTTTCTCTCTCTCTCTTCTTACTCTCAGAGAAAGAGTGAATGGAGAAAGGGAATCTGAAAAGACTATTATTGAAGTAGATGTACCATGGAGAATGAGAGACATCAACAAGTCGGGACGAGTTCCGTCATGCTCACCGTGTCCCATTCCTAATTTCTTCGCAACCAAATAATGGAAGTTTGCGTTTCCATGGAATGAAATATTTAATGCATATAAATAAATAAGCATATATATTCATGGAAACAATCCAAAAACACAACTTGAACCCTTTCTTTATATAAAATGGATTTGAATGCATTGCGAAATGAAAACAAACTTCAATAACATCCCGGGAAACATCGAGACTACACTACCGAGAAATCACGGGATTGCAATATGCCCAGACAGATCTTAGAAAGATAGTCGGCATTCTGTATTTTATTGCAGGAGAATTGAAAGAAATAGGTTTTCTTGATCGCTTTGTGGTGAGAAGGAGAACAAAGGTTAATCCTGAGTTGCGAAATAAATATATACTTCACTATACAAGCATACTTATCAAATCGTACGCTCTTTTCAGATGCAAAATTGAAAATAAATTATTTCATGAATATAGTGCTGCAATAGGTGGCAATTTCGAAAGAAGAAGTAAGGTAGGCTATGTAAGTGTATAGTCTTTAGTTGATGTATGCAAGGCTTGTTAGTCCTAGGCTTGGATAATAGCCTAGGATATTCTTTATTTCCTTTTAATGTGTTAGTCATTAGTGGATAAGGCTCTTTTCATTTAGTTAGATTAATTGATAAGTTATCCGTATGTTTTTGATATAAAAGTTCAAATGGTTTCTGCAATATGAAAATAGTCTGAGATTGGCATAAATGTATGAAATGCAGATTTAGATGCCCAAAATTCTAATCCTATTAATATTGGACATTGAAGAAATAACTTCAAAGATAGTGACCTACCTGTTTAGAAATAAAATGAAAATTCTCAATTTTTTTAAACCGTTCTGTTCAATTTTCATTAAATTTGCATTTTCAATCAACGCAGCAAATTGATTTTTGCTGAATTGTCCGTTTAGTTGAAATATCATCAGAATTTACACATTATAATAGCAATTCAATAATGGAATGTTTTTGCCTTTATCGAAAAAATGAAAACTTATCATTGAAAAATAGACGATGGTAGTTGAACTTTTTAAGGAAAGTGAATATTCTTGATAGTACGGTTGTGAAGGGGAGAGTTTTTTTTTTTTTTTTTTCAAGGAAATTGAATGAAGTAAGGGAAGCTTGTAATCAGCTTTCTTGAATATTTGTAAAGGAGTGCATTTGGCTTGAGAAATACATGTAAGATATTTATGCAGAGCAGAAAAATGTTTTTAAAAAAAAGGTGCAGGATTGAGAGATCAGCTCTTATCAGAATGGAGTATGTTAGACATCATGAAATAACTTCTTATCTTTTTCCTTACTTGATTGATTTCACTGGAAATGCATATATCTTGTTGTTATGAATAGTTCGAATTTTCATTATTTCAAGATAGAAAACGGCAAATTAGATATATAAATGTTGGCAGATTACAAATAGCCTAGCTTGATAGTCTTTTCTAGTTGCGGAGCTCTTGAATTGTACTCTGATCAAGGAAATAGTTGGAAATGCTTATATTATCAGAGAACTTATTCTGCTGCAGAAATTGGTCTTGCAAAAAGAAAATTGTACTTTCACATTATGTCGAGATGCATTTTCATCGAGTCTCGGATGATCGGTTATTTATAATATTATTTGAACATAGTGATTGGATTCATGACGTTTCTACTAAGATCCCAGTACTCTGTTCACTTGTTCCAATTTGAGTATCGCATAAGATACTACAACGTGTAAATATTTAAATTGTTTAGATTGAATACAACAATCTCTGAATTGTGGAATATATTATGGTGTAGAATACCATCAGAATTTGTATTAGTTTATGAACAGTTTCTAATTGAATGTTGAATACCGTATATTAATCGTAAATGTTTTTCTCTCACTTCAGCCTAATTTCTTTCATATAATTTAGTTTAATGCATTTTCAGGTCTCATCATTTGTTGTTTATTATACAAAGAACCCCAAGAAATTGTTTAACTTCAAGAGAATGACTAGTTTGCAAGACTTTAATAACTTAATCACTCGGATGCTTTTTCCTGAAAATGAAACAAGAAAGGAAGCAGAAAAGCAGTACGATCAGATTGACTTATTACCGAAAGCCCAGCTGCTATTTCAATTATTTATGGATCAAAACGCCGGTATCGAAGTACAGTTTTACAATTTCATTGGGTTTTTTTTGCAATTTTTATGAATAAAATTGTGCAAAAATTTTATTAAATGATGCTTGACAGTATTTTTCAAGAGTAAAATTATGCAGAAATTTTATCAGATAATGACTTGGCAATATTTTTTAATTGAGAATAAATCTAGTTACAAAATAATATATTAGCGTTTGTCTTCCTTTTTCGATCTAAATTCTACTTAGAAATTATCCGGCTTTATGGATAGGGATTCGAATAGAAGATATGAAAGGATCTTTTATTCTTTCTTAATCTTTTCGTATATTTTATTCTTTCTTAATCTTTTCGTATATTTTATTCTTTCTTAATCTTTTCGTATATTTTATTCTTTCTTAATTATTGTTTATGACGTGTAATAATACTGTTTCTTCAACAAGTATATTATGTTACAAATGCATATATTTTTTCTGGAGAGTTATATTTTCATCAGTATGATGATACAGATTTTATAATAAATCAATGGCTTTTATTCAATAGTTGGAATTTGGATATTTTGAATGTTTGTCGTCGTAAAATGTCGTAATTTTCAGACACGTTCATTGTGCTTAGTGTTGATGCGGAGAATTTTGTCAAACAAATGGGATGAATTATGGCCTGCGTGGTCTGAGGAAAATCAGCAGCAGTTCTGTGAACAGCTTTTAAAATCAGCAACGGAAGAACAAAATGCTGTGTTGCGAAAACGTTTAACTGATGTTATTGCTGAAGTTGCTCGGTCTACCATCGGTACTTTAATTTTATTTGAAAACTGATATTTTCGATTTATCGAAGCATTTCTAACTGCTGAGAATCAAATTTTGAGTGACTGAAATTTCTTATATTTACGTAGGACTGGACTGGATTGATGTTGGGACGTTCGCAAAACTCGTGGGAAGTAGGATTCAGAGAACTTTAAAATTATTTTATCCTTCTAATTGAATTAAAATCAGTAATTCTCTTTTACCCACCCTATTTATAGTTCCTATTTTTTTTTGATCCTTCAATGAACTATTCAGAAAAGAATTTTAGACACCGAAACAGGACACCAAAATTGGTCAGGCGTTATTCATTTTTTGGAATTATGTGCTTCTTCAAATGCCGCCACGTTACGTGAAACAGGCATGATTTTATTAGAGTAAGTTGACTGATTCATTTTATGAGCCACATTGAATTGATCTAAGAATTTATAATGGATGAGGTTTTCGAAAACAGTGGTAAATGATGATAAAATGTCATCTCATTATTGCCAAAATAATGATTTCAACTGCTCTTATCGAAAAAGAAAATAACCCTTATCTTTTCATTTCCCATAACAAACCCTACTTTGAAGAAAACAGAAGGATTTGATTTGGTTTTATACAGCTTCATCTTTCATTTTTCCATAATATCTTTTTACTATAGTCAAAAATCAGAGATTTTTGATTAAATAATTCACGATCTACCAGTAACATCTTAAAGTGTTATTTTTTGTTGTTCAGAAATTAATCATGAATATATTTTATAGAAATGTCCCATCTGTTTTTGGTTGTGATCAAGATCGCTATCTTCCTGGAATCAAACAGATGTTTCAATCGTCATTGCTTTATGGTAGCAAAGGATCGGTTAGAACTGCTGCAGTACGCGCATATGTTGCTTTCATGTGTGAAAATGAAGATGATGACAAAGTTATCAGATCTCTTTCTGACCAAGTTCCTGCAGTAATTCAGGCAAATTAAATGTTTCTTATATGCTTTCCGAATTTTCTCTTTCCTTTTTCTTTCATCATTAATATTTTTTTGGTTGACATTCTGTTTTTCCTGCCAGTGTTTCTGAAATTTAAAATATTGAAGAATGAGTTGTTACAGGTTTGTCAACATGTGGTAGCTACGGAAGATGATGACGATGTACCATTGCAATGCTTAGGAGACCTTGCAACAAGTGTCCCTAAAACTCTACAACCGCATTTAAATGATGTGTTTACACTGTGCACATCGGTAATATTTTCGCATATATGTTTTCCTTTTCGTGGTATACAGTTTGTTCGTAATATTCTTTATCTTTTTTTGTATAAAGATATATGAACCACAAATATAATAGCTTTAATATGATTCGGGTATTTGAGAGTGAAACTAAATAAATAAAATCAATAGTATATATTGCTCTACTACTCTCCATTTTACTACCTCTTGATTTGTGTTGCTGATTACAGAAATGAAGGCATCACTAATTTCTATAGGGAAATATTTGCATTCCTATTATGATAATTTCGTAAATTATTCTTTCGATTAAATTATAAGTTACAAAGTTTAACAAATTTGAACATTTCTTCAATCTAATCCTAAATATGATATTCAGTCAAAGGTGTCCGATTCCGAAAACTCAAATTTATATTTCCATTGCTATTTTTGATAAATGCAATATTTTGTAATCTGTACCAATATCTTAAATTTCCTTGATCTCCTTGCATTTCTTAATCAGTTTTTATGTATTCCAGACAGTCGCAGACGTTCAAAAGGATGATTCATATCGACATAGTGCACTCGAAGTGATGGTCTCATTGTGTGAAAATGCTACTGGTATGGTCAAGAAGAAAGCATCATCCTTCATTCCTGTTATGTGTAAGTTTGCTGACCTTTTAATGTTGATATGGACATATTTCCGTACATCTGGAAATTAAAAAAAGATGTAAAAAGGAAAATTTTTGGAATGTAATTGTGTAATAAATCATTTTTTTTGTTTTTTTTTTCATAAATGTACAATGAATCTTGTGGGGCGTTTGTAAAAATTCACAGGTGTTTAATTTCATTACAAAGTGTGAAAAACCATTACGATTTATTTTAGTAGAACAGTGTCTAAATTTGATGACTGAACTTGATGATGACACAGAAGAATGGTTGAGTTGCGATAATGCTGATGAAGATAGTGGAGAAGAGTAATTTTTTTTTTTTCTATGAACAGCATATTTCTACAATATCGATGACTCGGCATTATTTTTAAATAATTCATAATTCTGAAATATTTAGTAATGCTGGCATTGGAGAGTCATCATTGGATCGTATATCATGCAGTTTGGGAGGCAAATTTGTACTAAATTCGTTTTTACACATTGTGCCACGCATGATGCAAGATGGTTCATTTCATTTTCTCTTTGTAAATGCTTATTTTTCACTAATTCATACTTTGGAATTTTCCCTTTAAAAAAGTATTTGATATGATAAATTGAAGTGATTTTAGTCGAAAATTGGAAGAACCGACATGCGGCGATAATGGGAATTTCTACCATTGGAGAAGGTTGTAAGCGTCAGATGGAACCAGTTATCGAAGAAATCGTAAACAATGTTCTGCCATTTTTAGGAGATTCCGTAAGTCAAATTCTGAATTCTTTCCCCTACAATTTCTTTCATCAATTCAGGTTTTTTATCTTTGACTTACGATTAGTTAATTTCAGCATCCGCGTGTACGATATGCTGCTTGTAACGCTTTAGGACAAATGTCAAGTGATTTTTCACCTACACTTCAGAAAAAATGCCATGAAAAAGTAACTTTGTTGATTCAAAATTTGTTTGATTTATTAATTTTTATATCTGTTTAAAAATTCACGATTGGTGCTGCATGAATTCACGATTGATACTGCATGAAATATGAAACAAAGATTTTATAATATCATCATAAATTTCTAGGTTGTTAGTGGTTTATGTACGCTCCTGGTTGATTTAAATTGTCCACGCGTTGCGGCTCATGCTGGAGCCGCGCTTGTCAACTTTAGTGAAGATTGTCCAAAAAATATCATTACAGCTTATCTTCCGCAAATAATGGAAAAATTGGAATTTGTTCTGGACCATACTTTCAAGCAGGTATTGGCCCTAGTTCTTCTATAAAACTATTAGAAAGTTGCAAATAGAATTATGAGGATTTGATGATTCATTTAGTGATTGAGAATTGTATCCTGGAAGTTTAGTATCTACCATATCAATGCTTGAAATTTTTTAAGCTTCTGGAGCGTGGCAAAAAGCTTGTATTGGAACAAGTTATCACAACGATAGCATCAGTTGCCGACGCTGCTCAGGATCAATTTATTGCATTTTACGACAGGTTTAATTTTGTTAATATAGATAGTTAGTAGAAAATATGACTTCGGTCATCCATGAAGGTCATTGATAGTCCCTTTATTTAACTGAAGACTTAAATTTCAAATTAGGAAGTTTCTGGAAATTCTAGATTTATTTTTTAAGCTTGATGCCTCCACTGAAGTATATTTTACAAAATTCAAATGTTGATGAATTGAATACTCTTCGTGGTAAAACTATCGAATGCATATCTCTAATCGGATTAGCGGTTGGAAAAGACAAGGTTTGTCTTTTTTATGCTGTTTCGATTTCATTCTAAGTTTTACGTATTTATAATTTTCTTTTCCATATTTGTGGAGCAGTTATTATTCTCTTCAAAATTTATTTACAGTTTGCCAAAGATGCGAATGAGATCATGCAAATGCTGTTGGCCAATCAGGCTCAATTCGAGCAGATTTCAGCGGATGATCCACAAGTATGTAAATTATTTCATTTGATGAAGTTGGTCGTCCCATGTTTCAGAGGTTTTTTGATAATTATTCTACTTTTGTTATCAAGAGTGTTTTGAAAAGTGTATCTGAGTCTAAATTATCAAGTAAAATCAAATTATTTTTTAGATTTTCAAATATTTGTTCTTTGAGAGTCCTTTTTTTACGATGTTTCATTCATATTAATTTAAAATTTTACAGATATCTTACATGATTAGTGCTTGGGCGCGGATATGTAAAATTCTTGGTGAAGAATTTGCTGCTTATTTGCCGCTCGTAATGCCTCCAGTATTACGAGCTGCATCAATCAAACCAGATGTTACTTTGATGAATGATGATGATGTTGCCAATCAGGAAGAGGACCCAGATTGGAATTTCGTTTCTCTAGGTGATCAGAAAATGTTCGGTAAATTGGTCTTTTTTTGTTTTTTTGTTATTGAAGTAAATGTTGCGACAATTTTTGATTATATTAAGGCTTAGATTCTTTTATTTTTTTATTACTTATTGAACTTTAATTTTGGAAATGAAAAATTCAAAAAAAAATTCAGGAATCAAAACAGCTGGATTGGAAGATAAAGCAACTGCCTGCGAAATGCTTGTATGCTATGCACGCGAACTTAAATCAGCATTCAGCCCTTACATTGAATCAGTTACTCAGCTAATGCTTCCTCATCTGAAGTTCATGTTTCATGATGGTTAGCAAACATTTTATGTTTATTCGTATTATAGCAATTTGCTGTTTAGAAAAAAAGAAACAAAATAGCATGTTTTTTCCTCACATCTTACAAGTTGATAGTGAAGTTGTAGAAATGCTAAAGAATTATTTTGCTTCATAATTTATTTACTGCTTAAACGGAATGTTGCAGCCGTCCGCTCTGCAGCCGCTGATATTTTCCCGTGTTTACTGGAATGTGCTCGCAGTAGAGGCGATCAATTTAGAATACAGCTTTGGAATGCTGTTATATCAGGATACAAAGAAGCTATTGAAGGAGAACATGATAAAGAAGTACTTGCTGACCAGCTTCATGGAATAGCACGATGTGTTGAGGAATTGAGCCCATCACTGATTACGCAGGAGCAGTTGGAACTAATCCTGGGTATTGTTAATCAACAAATGGTTGAGTATGCTGAACGATCTGTAGAACGCGGAAAACATAAGGACGAAGATGACGATGAAGAAGATGCAGCAGAAGCACTAAACGAAGAGTTAGAGGAAGAAGCAGGTGTATTGGCACGCATTTCAGATATCATCCATTGCCTTTTTAAAGCATATGGACAAAACTTCGTTCCGTATTTTGAAAAATTAGTTAACCATTTTATTCCTTTGTTGGATTCACGAAGATACTACAGTGAAAGGCAGTGGGCAATTTGCATATTCGATGATTTGATTGAATATGGTGGTGAAGAAAGTATCAAATATCATTCATCCTTCTATGGTCCTATGCTTGCTGCTCTCTCAGACGAATATCCGGAAGTTCGTCAAAGTGCAGCATATGGATTTGGAGTTATGGGACAGTATGGTGGCAATAATTATGCACAGGCATGTGCAGGTAAGGATTCTTTGTAATATTATTAGAGAAAGTGAAAAGGCGCAGTACTATCTTTAGAGAAGTTGGTTCAATATGAGTGGCTGAAAAAGAATTATAATTTTTCACTAGAGATTGAGATAAAGTATAGTTGATTAATTGTCAGATTAATTATTTGGTATAATATTTTTAAATAATTGAAGATGGGTATGATGTTTTTAAATAACTGAAGATGACTAGGCAATGAAACTGTTGATTGTCGATTAGAAAACACAGTTTTGAATTTTATGCTTATTTACCAACAAAAAGAAAATCCAGTTAGAGACACCCAATCTCAAAAAACTGAAAATTACATTCTTCCAAAATGTTAAATTTTCTAGGTGCCTTGCCACATTTAGCGAATATGATTTCGAGAGTAGATGCCAGATCTACTGAAGAAGGAAATGTAGCGACTGAAAATGCTATAAGTGCTGTTGCTAAAATTCTTAAATATAATTCGTCGATGGTCGATGTGAATGCGGTTTGTTTGATTGACTGTAATTCATTTTGTACTTTTTTCGATGTTGTTAGTAATATCTTAATTCTCTTACAGAATAAAACTTCTAGATGCTAGGTAAAATGATGTTAATTTCTGTGATTCTGTGATTATCATTCCAAAATTTCATACGGATGCTCAAATGGGATTATCAAGCGAAACATAATTTATTTATTTATTTATATTTATACTTATTTATTGGTCCATTTACTTGTTTACTTATCATATTCTACAGATATGCGAAATAGCTAAACATTTGGCACCGTTGTGTATCACATTAACATACAAACTATAATTTTATAATATTTTTTTTTAAAGAATAATAAATGAATATTATGTGTATCAAACAGAATTTTGTCTTTCCTATCTTTATTTATTTATTCACTTATTTTTTCTATTCATTTAGTTACATACTATTGTTTAATAGGTCATACCGACATTCCTGAGCTGGCTTCCTACTTGGGACGATCCAGATGAAGCACCGTACGTTTACGGGTATTTTGCTGATCTTATTGAAAGGTATTTTTTATTTTTTTTTTCCTCTCATATTTTAGTCCTGCTTTGAAGAGATGTGATACTGTCGTATTTCTTGAAAGTTTCACATCTTTTTCTCGATATTGAAATATAAGAGTTTTCTTTTCTTTTTATAACAAACATTCGAAAATGAATATAACATGAAAATTAACATTTGGAAATTATCCCAAGCTTGTTTGTATTTCAGTAATAATCCCTTGGTTTTGGGCGAAAACAATTCCAATCTTCCTCGAATATTAACCGTTATTGTGCAAGCCTTTGAGAAAGGAGCGTTTGATGATGAAACTGATAAAAATAACGTCAAACATCGCTTGATTAACATATTAAAATTTTTAGAGGTATTTCTGAATTTATTTCATATTCTCAAAAATTTGATTTATTTTAACATCCATTGCTTCTCTTCCGATACTTTTTTCATGACAAGAATTTCCGTAATATGATCTAGATTACTATAAATACTAGATGTCAAGTTCCTCTTTAATCTTACTATGGAGCGAGAGAAAACTTTAATCTTGCTACTCAAAATCTTTTATTTTTGCAGGCAGATAAAAATCTTTTCAAAGCTGTGGTTGATGGTGCAAGCTTGACAGATTCCCAAATAACGACATTACATCGGTTGTTAACTTGAAATATTCCTTGTACCAGTAGCTGTTATTCTCTTTGTTTTCCCTGATTCTGTAACTTTCTTGCCTGTCCATCTCTTTGATTGCACGCTTGCATACAGTAGTTTTAAAAAATTGATTCCTCAGCCCGCATTATTTTACCCTTAATCATCATTATTTGGCTTTTCTCTTAACTGTACATGTCTTAGAGTAAAACCGATATTGCAGTTTGCCAATGTTTGTTGAATGTCAATATTTTGTGTGTGATTCTTAAAAGTATTCGCTTCCACTACATTAACTTACACCGTATAGATATTACCAGAAAATTTCTTTCCATGTTGATTCTTATGTTTTTTTACAATGAAAAAAGGATTATTTAAACTACAAAGAAATATAAATATAGATGCAGCAACTATCTCATTATTTTAGTCTGTCCAAAAAAAAAAAACTGACATTAAAAATTTTTTGATGAGAACGTAACTAATCAGTGGAAGTATTAGTCTCCTATTGCTAACTCGCTCTATTTTCAATATTGGAATTGTCGATTGTGATGAGACCTAAGGGTTAATCAACTTTTTCGAGATACTTGTACTGAGTTCATTCTCTTCGTTATTTATTTTATTACTGTGAAAAAAAAAGAAAATTCGGTTTTATAAAGACACAGAAGTTTACAGGATTTGTCAATGTAAATGCTTTTAACATCAAATCCAAAATGATTGCATATTCCAACTGTATAATTTTCCGGGTACCTTACATTCTAATTATTTAATGTTACGTAGAAAGAAAAGGAATATAAAATCCTAATTTTTATTTAGCCGTTAATTTCCTTAAATGTAATTTTTGAATAATGAAAAGCGATTGAGAAAAGGGGGTTGGGTAATCCATTGCAAGCATGTCGATAACTGAACCAACTTTATTCATTAAAGTATTCCTTAGTTTTGAATTCTCACAAATTTTATTCAATATTGGTTGACATCAACAGTTAACATTACCTGTCTAAATAAGTGAGCAAGGCTTGAAAATCATTGTTTTCAAAACACAGATTCCCACAAACCTTGTAATGGATGATTTTTTTTCGCTTTCTTAATTTTGTTATATTTTGTCTTGAAATAAATGTCTACAGCGAATATTACTTGCAACCCCACTAAATGTACTGTGAGGTTATTCCATTTCTTCATCTTACTAATTTTTTCGCATTTCTCTACTAAAATATTATATCCCTTTATCAACAAATCTTCAATAAGTGGTGAAATGCGAAAGCCTAAATAAAGTGAGGAAGCCGCAATCATCACCAATAGCCATATAAGCACTTTTTGGTGAAAAGTCAGTCACTGTTACTTTTCCAACGTTTATATTTCTTGGCGGAAAATTTGTATAAACAGTTCGACTTCCAACATGCATTAGCCGGATTAAATTATTCTGAAACATATTTGCAACTAACATTTACACATTTACTGAAGATTATAAGCTATGGAAGTGAAAAACGAAAATTTCCATGCTATTTCTCATGCTCAGAGAGGCTAACGAAATAGACCACTTACTTTTACACTTGAAGATACTGAAAGAATTTGCGAATCGGCATTGAATGTCATATAGTCAATACTTGTTGTGAGATTATCGAACACTTTTATAGGTTTGGGAAACGAATTTTTTAGGACATCTGCAGAGTTATAGAGATTTACAATTCCCGTATTAGATCTAAAAAATGCTCTTTAAATCCTTCGAAATAAATAATTTATTGTTATTTAGAACATGAAAATAACACCAACAATTGATGGAAATGATAGTTGATAAAAATGTGTAAAACATAATAGTGCTTATTCACCTATTTTTAGAAATGTCAAAAATTAAATCTGCTTCCTACCAAATAGTATTAATTATGAAGATAATTCAATAATTAAAAATTAATTTTTAACTTCTTACTCTGCAAATAATTTATCACATTGATGTTCCCAAGGGAATAATGAAACTTTCTCATAACATTCCTATTAGTTCTTCTGAAGAGAAATCTCAAGAACTTACCCACAAGCGATATATTGACCATTTTCACTTATTCGTATTACCGTTCCTCTAACTGAACCTTCATCGTAAAATATTTGTTGTTCTTTCGGATTTCTGATGTTCCATATAAATACTTGTCCATTTTCTGAACATTATTCGTTTGAGCAGTACTCAACAGTGCTTCACATTTTTTTAATGTGAAAATGCTGTACTAATTAATTTATAAAATTATAGAACATCGAACCTACCCCCAAGAGCAAGAATGGTTGATGAGTCATTCGGAAAGAATTTTACGCTTGCAATTTTTGTTGAAGCTGTCAGGACGCCAACATATTCCGATGACTGAAATTTAATCTTAATCCAAAAAAGTTTATTAAAATGGCCTTTTTCATAGAAAGAAGATAAAAAAATACAAATAACTCAGTACATATACAAATAAGTGATAGAAAAAATCTTACCATCACGGGAAACTTCTTTATTTTAGCCTTTTTACTAAATTCACAAGTCTGACTTTTTTTGATACTAAGGCAATAACTGACTTCATCTCTTAATTTTTATTAAACTTACTTAAATACTTAGTAGTTCAATTCTTATTGCTACTAAGAATAAATTCCCGAAAAGCATAAATTATTACAGATGCTTATGCCGGAGAGTACCGAAATTTTATATGCTTAACATAACAAACGTGATTATTTTTAGTGAACGGAAAGAGTATTCATGATTATTTAATTCATAATTAAATATAGTGTAAATAGTCTAATAGCAAACCGTTGCAGTTAGAATGTGTACTTCGTTTTGTGCCAAAACAGCTATGTATTTGCCATCAAATGACAGCGAAAAATATCCCACATTCATTCCCGTCATTTCTGCAAAACTTTTTGTACATAACATTTAACTTGTTTTTTTTTAGTTTGCAAGATGAAGAAGTGGGACATAAACCGATACCATATGGAACTCTCATTTGCATCACTTTGCCATCCAGAAGATCGTAGCAAAAGAGAGATTCCTGTAAAATATATTGATAACATTCATAAGAATATCAGTTCCCTATTTTAGCACACAAATCACGATTTCTTAACAAAAACATAACAGTAATACAATAATAATAATATATATATATATAGCATACAAAAAATACAATCTATATTTAATATATTCCAAATAATTAATTAAAATCTATGTATTCTTTACGTTTAATAGATCATTATCTAAATGACATGGACTACTCGCAATAATATAATATCCAAATCAGTAATAATTCAGTTCTTGAACCTTTTTTTTCGAGCCGATGATTATTTTGGAACCATCTGCACTGAAGAAAGCACTGGTTATTGGAAATTTTTTGAATCGAATGCTTTGCAAAAAACTTTCTTCTGTTTCTGGTTTTCCTATCTAAACTAAATGGATTTGAACTCTTTCATAAAGAAGTTCCCCTAAAATTATATTAATGTAGGAATAAAACATAAAACTACCAAAACATTAAAAATATCGAAAAGATTAAGAAAGCCATTTTCACCGGCACACATAAGCACCTTATATGTAGGATGAAATTGTAATGCTCTCATCGGTTTCTAAAGAGAATATTTTGTTATTACATGAAAGAATTAGATTATGATAATTTTCTATGACGCAAAATTTCACAAATCTCTAACTCATGACATAAACGTAAATGACCTTTCCAACTCGATGTCCACGTATAATATTATCCAATCGTTTCACATTAATTACACCTTTTGGTAATGATTTGCTGCTAGTAACATATTTTCCTGTAGACGCAGTTATCTTATGTAATGCATCTTCCAGATCATCATCATCAGATTGAGCATACTGGATTTTCTTGTTTTCATAAACTAAAGTATTTTCTAAATCAAAGAAATCAGACAGTATAAGGGAATTAATCAAAATAAAATGTATTTAAAGGAAATTATATTTAATAAAGGAACGAACGTACAGGAAGACTGCGACCAAGATGGAGCAGCACCAAAACTATGGTAAAACATTTCTCGTAATCGTCCCTCATAATCCTGAAAAAAGCAAAACTTGAAGTTTTGTTGTCCTTGAAGGAATAAACCATTCGTTTACAAGTTAATGGAATGATGCAAATCTCTGTTATTCAGTTAATTAGGAAATCTAAAACGGCAGATATTAGTACTATGAAAATATTGGTCGCAGTGTTACTGGTGTAAATATCTTAATAATTCAATTTTCTCGCAAAAACTGAAATTTATTAATAACATCACTAAAAATATTGAATAATTATTGAAATAATTACAAACAGTGGAGTGAAAAATAAAAATTTCCCATGATATACTGTAATTCTGTCAATCATTGCCATTCCGATCTGCGCACATTAAAGTAAAGAATGAGAAAAAAAAGACCTTTGGGGTTATTTTCTGATTTATAGCATCAGTTGCTTTTCTAATGTGCATTTTTCTGCGATGCAACGGTACATCCACAATTGGCTCTTCAACTTCATCATCTTCATCACGCCAAACAGGTTTTTTACTCACTTCTTCCTAAAACAACTTCTACATGTCTTAAAATTCCCATTACTCTTAAAAATATTTCTATTTGGTCATATAATTCAATAGACAAATACATAGACATACTACGTCAACTTTACATGTCCTTTCCTCTTCTTCTTCATCGTCATCACTGTCCTCAAAACCATCCGGAAAGCCAGCACTGCTACCGAACAATTTCTTTGCTAGTCGATCTTCTTCTTCTCGGTCCTTATTCTTCCGTTTCGTTTGAACCATTTTCTTGCCTGATATTTGTGTAAATTAAAACCGAAGAATATTATTACGATTCTTTACAAATGGTAAACATAAAAAATCAGCATTGCAGATAATACATCAACAAAATTAGCTCATAAGATTTTCACTTCCAAATTTCACATTGATGGAATCCGACAAATTATACTTATAGCTCAAACCAGTTACGACATTGCATTACTTCTGAATCAAGCTTTATATCTGACTTAAGCTTGGAGATATAGCTGTTTCTCTAATTCATCTAAGTTTACGAAGAATGCAAAAGAACTACAGGAACCAAGTAAGTTTAATTCATGGACTAAAGTAACTAGAAATTATCATAATCCTCCCAACTTCATTCCCCTTCTTCCTTGAATCCTAAAAATTGTCGACTATCCAAACCTAAAAGTTTGAAAAATCAAATTACGTACTGAACTCATAGACTGTATGGCTTACTGCCAAGTGCGTTAAGCCTTTTCTCTCCTTTGTGAAATTCAAAATTCCCAATTCGCAAACAATTACATTAGAAGTCGCAATGCGGAGAAACGATTTTTATGATTCACAAATTACTGGGATAATTAATTAAGTGATCTTATTTATGCACAAAAAATATTATAAAATGCAAGCCAAAAGAATAACAATGTAAACATGATAAAATGGCCTATATCAAAATAATCATGCATGAAAAGTAAATAAAGCAAATGCAATTATTGTAAACAAATAATTGTAATCTATCGGAAATAATCAATCAAGATGATACAGAAAGGACTTGAGAGTAAAATAAAATAAATTCAACCTGTCATTTCAACCTGGATTGTTTTTTTTCTCGAAATGCAATTTGTTAAGATTCAAACAAGTAATTTCGGGATCATACTCACTGTTTAACCAATTTAGCGTACTTCGATATCGAAAAAAAAATTCTTTTTTTTCTTTATACCTATACAGTCATGCTCTCGTTTTTCATATAATTTGCATTCTCGAAAATATCAATTATCTACTTCTGTAAATTCCTTCCAAGTCATCGATTACATTTCTCTTGGATTAATACGTTTTCTTTCTCTTGCATTCGAAGAAATAAATACATATATGTATCCGATATAAATTTGTATGCATTCCAGTACTATCAAATCTTGAGCAAATTTTTCGCGACAAGTTAGCGATTGATAATTATCGCAATGATAATATATTTCATCATACATGAAATAATTTTGAGAGAAATAATAAACTCGAAGAAGCGATATGTAGAATTGGAGTTCAGAATGAAAAAAAAATAAATAAATAAAATGATATTTTCATTATGAAGGGGGAATACAAAAAAGGAAGAGCAAAAGATAGCATGATAAGAAGATACAAACAAGAATATTTTATAATTCAATATTTTTTTATCGCCATTAAATTAGCATTAAGCTTTCGTTTTTGATAATTTATATTGAAATTCTAAATTAAAACTTAGCTATAAAATTTCTTTCACTGCATTCATCTTAAAAAATTTCCACATATTATTAATGTCGCGAACATTCCTTTCCGATATCTCCCAGGAAACTATTACGTCATATTTACTTTTTTCTTTACTGCCTCTTCACACATGCAATATCATTACTCTCTTCCTAGATACTATGATACTGTTATCATCCTGTATAGCTAACACATACATATAGTCGTTTCTTTGCTGTAATCCCCACTATAAATTATCAGAAACGGGTACGACTCATTCTTTCTTAGCATCACCTAGCGTCATTACTTTCTCTTTTCTTTGATTTTTCATGTTTTTTATGGGTAATATATGTGTGCATAATTATTTGCACGTCGTGTATTATTAGCGCGTGATTCATAACAAAAGGTTTAATTACCCAAGTTTGAGGTCCCAACAAGCCAATGTGGGTTCGATACTACCCAAATATAATACAACCACACACAACAATTCCAAATCACAACAAACCCAAAGGAAATCCCACAACACAAATTATCATTTGGCCACCCAGCAAAATTAATTCACGACAATTAATGTTTTAATCGCAAGATAAAATTTCGCTTGAAAATCTCACGTTCATGCGAATATTTTGTAATAGATTGGCAATTTTTTTTATTACTAAATTTAAATTCTTCAGCTGTTTACAGAGAAGAAAATGAAACGAAAAAAAATGATATGTTACACATCCATTGGAATTAAAAAAGTGGATAGTAAAAAAAAAAGAAAATTGAAATGCATTTCAAACAGCACATGATAATTCTTTTTCCCTTCACTCATCTCGACTCTTTCTCATTTTTAACTTTCTGTATCTTCATTAATTCTCATAATAAATCTTCTTTATGAAAAATATAAAAATTTAGTATTTTTGACTAAATGAGAGAAGTATAATGAATATGAACGAACTTTTACAGTAGTAATAGCATGGATATTCCAGTTGGACAAATTATAGCTGTGAGCTTGCGTACATATATATATATATATATATATATTAAAAAAAAATTATATATGTATGCATTTATATATTACATATATATGAGCAAAATAGAGAAATTTGTACAATAATATAGTATACAACGAGGAATGTGGAAATATCAATTTCAAAGAAATTCACTGAAGATGTAAACATCTATCAACACACAAACATTATGAAAATTTTAGAAACTATAAACTGATCAATTAATAAAGCAATATGCAGACAGGAGACACAGCCTTATATATAGGAGGCTAAAAGGCTCATAATGAAAACAATACAAAATGAATAAATCAGTATAAATCAGCTTATATTTTGCTTCTAGCAAATCATTTTTCGCGCTGTAAAAGTTGCAAAAAGACTCCTTCTAATGTTGTTTGTGTCAAAGAATAATCAGTGATCCAAGGAAATCGTGTCGCAAGTTTGCATAATTTTCTATACATCTCGGACCACCTAAAATGTGACAGTTACGCGAATTGAATTATCATCCACAACTCAATTCATTCATTTTGAACAAATCTCCAACTTGTTTAGCTTTTAAAAATATAATTTCAATATACATTACATAATTTTGAAATATTGAAATCTGAGAAACGTAAACAACTAAATTACTCACCTATCATTTTTCCTTTTTGTAATATCCCATAATAAGCATGTACCATATGCACCTTTCTCAACAGAATTAGGAAAAATTTCTTTAATCAAACAAGTTAAATCATCTCGTCTGCATTGATCAGCAATAGTTATAATCAATGTGTATTTTTCACCAAATCTGAAAAAAAAAATCATAGTGAAATTTCCTTCTTCCTCTTTTTTTATTATCATACCTCAAATGAAAGAGAATAAAAAATGATAAAATTGCTTGAAATGACATGAAAAAACGACCTAATAGTTAAGGTTTGTAAAACTCTGCAACTCACATCATTTCCTTTGCTCTTTCTATAATTGTTTATGATTCTAAAAAGAATAAGCTTAACCTTGTTTTAATATGCTGTGGTGTTCCAATAGCAATCAGAAAACCTTGATCCATGATTCCAATTCGATTACAGAGCGCTTCACATTCAGTCATGCTATGCGAAGTAAGAAGCACTGCTCGATGTTTTTCACGTACTGCATTCAGTAAACACCAAATTTGACGTCTTGCTTTCGGATCAACTCCAGCAGTTGGTTCATCAAGCAGTATTAAATCAGTATGCGATATTAACGCTACTGCTAAACTCAAGCGTCGTCTTTGTCCACCGCTGATAAAAAAAATCATTTAACAAATATCAAACGTAACAAAATCGTAAACCAACAAAGATCATAAACAAATCTACTTTTCATGAACAAAAAATTTGGACTAAATTCTTAATTATAGATCACTTTGCATATGATAATATTTATTTGTTTCAGCTCTACCTTAATATCTCTAAACTATTTTACTATTCTAATAAGTAGTGATTAGAATCAGATAATTTAATTGGTCAAATAATTGAGTAACGCTTGAAATAGGAAAACAATTTAATAATAAATAAATAAAGTTTTTTTCACAAACCGTTTTAATATTTTTAATCATCAGCAACTACTGATAATAAAATATATATTTATATTAAAAGTGTCAAGAAATATCAAAACTGGCCCTAAATGGTATCAATCCAAAAAAGAACTTCGTTAAAACAATAATAAAATTAAATATTTTAACTTCCATTTATTTTTTTTCTGAGAAATCAAGGTTTTAAATTCATTAAAAAATAACTGATACGAAAAAAATTGGTAGTAAGATCAGTTATGTTTTTGATGGTCATGTTATTGTTTGTTTGCTTTTGATTTTTATAATGTATAATTTTTTTGGTTTGTTTTTGTTATTTAATATATTTTTTGTAGAATGATTTCTGATAATGTAATGAAGCAGAGCGCTATTAATACTGTTAATCATAAAACTATTGGTACTTTTTCTATGGTACTAGGTTATTAATCAGGTTTGGGTGGTTCTGTTTTATCTAGTTAATTCGTTTTGAATTGTCTAGTCCTGGTGATTATTGTTTTTGGTAGTGATCAGGCTTATAATTCTGTTTTTACTATGCATGGTATTTTGATTATTTTTTATATGGTTATATCTATTTTGATAGGCGTTCTAGTAACTGAATATTATCTTTAATGTTGAGTGCTCCTGAGATGCCTTTTGCTCTCATGTTAATGCTTTATCTTTCTGGTTTGTTTTGTTGACTTTATTGATGATATATCAGCCTTTTTTATTGGTGGTGATCTGATAGCAGTCGGACTTTTTTATTCTCCATTAAGAGTTGATGGTCAGTCTGTGTTTTTGCTGTTGTAAAATTTAGTGACCAAATGACCTTTCAGGCTAGACAAATCTCAAACTTAAGCCACAGAGGAGAACTATGAAATATAATAATGTTCTATCGGCAGGAGAACAGACTTCTTGCGTCCTATTAGCAATCATCTCCAATCTATTGAGATGAGTGTTAAATCATGGCTTGCTTGGCAGTTATCAATCATAATTGATGATCGCCATTCTGAGACTAAGCTAATTTTTTTTTTGTATAAGGAGCATTAGAGCATTATTCTGTGAATTTAAAATAATTAATGTAATATGAATACTACTTTTTGTTGACTGCATGAGAAAGTTCTGCAACTTTCTCATGAAATTATTTACTATTAAATCTAGAAAACACAATTTTTCATTCTTAAGCTACAGCCTAAATGTTAATTATAAACCTAAGAAATTCGACGCAAACATCGGCATGCGCTGTTAACGATACTGCTTCAAGAAGAGCTTTCACACGTTTTACAGAATTAGCAAAGCCACAAAGCGAAGCGAAGAGCTGCAGAGTTTGTCTAATTGTAAGTTTAGGATGAAGTGCATCAAATTGTGGACAGAATCCAATAACCTGAAAAAACTTATTTTTCATTGACGATATCAGCAAACAAGAAATAAAGATATGCCATCAGACATTACGATATTTGTAGTGAAAAACAACTATGTTAATAGGATTACCATATTAATGCAAGTAAATTATATAGAAAAGTTCTAATCTAAAAGGACGATAAACCTGTTTTTTTAAAATGGAACGGCCATTGATGAAAGCTTCACCCGAATCTGGTATTGATGCACCGGTTAGCATATCAAATGTTGTTGTTTTACCCGCACCATTCACTCCTGAAAGTTTCTACTTGAAAAACTGGATTTCATAACAAGTCATAAAAGCTTAAAATTATAATTATAAACGTAAAAACAATTTCCTTATTTTTGTCTTTCTCTTCTTCATCAGTATTTTCTTCTGGCAAGGAGTGAATGTCAACAGGCTACAATAATTTCTGAAGAAACCCATTACTTAATTAATTCACTAAGTTAAAGACCTTATCATCAATAAATTTTCAAGCTACTTCTAATATTGCTTCATAATAAAGAAATTGCAAAATTTAATAAAACGAACCCAAAAGACCGAAACATTCACCACGTTCGATACCAAAATTAAGAGCACGAACAGCATGAAAATTCCCATAGTACTTATTCAAATTACGAACGGCAAGTGCTAGTTCGGCATTTTTTTTCCGCGATACGCATTCTCGTTCGTTCTTCACATCAACATCTTCCAAGTTGTTTTCGTACTAAAATACTTGAATAACTAAAATATAATCATCTTTTGCGGAACTATCTGTCCAATCTTTCGTCTCGTTTTAAAGATAAGTTTCTATTATAAAGAACAGAACTTTATCTCAAACTACATATCTTTAAAAAATAATTCCCTTCCTATTTTCAATGACAAATTCATCAAAGTTTTTATTTTTTGTGACTTAAAAATAATTTTTTTCTTTCAAAAATTTTTTCTGAAATGTAATTTGAAGATCCACTTTCTTGTGTTAAACCATTTGCATTACTGATTTGTAGGATCGATAAATTTTCTGAGAAATTATTGTGTTAGTTTTGATAATGAAGTAATCTATGAAAACTAGAATTTCTCGATTTTCTCTTAGAATTCGATGCAATCAAACCACTGCATTTCTGTATTGTCATATAGTGTTTCATTTTACTTTAGCAAAAGTATGTTGAAAAAA
Source organism: Dirofilaria repens (assembly GCA_008729115.1). Taxonomy (NCBI): domain Eukaryota; kingdom Metazoa; phylum Nematoda; class Chromadorea; order Rhabditida; family Onchocercidae; genus Dirofilaria; species Dirofilaria repens. Next base: position 37,055 of record SNRZ01000130.1, read on the forward strand.
GCATCATAAATATCCTGTTTCTTTAAAAAATACTAAAAAATAAGATATGAACTCAAAATGCAAAACTTAGGTTCAAACCATTGATAAGCTTGATGCTGTCCTTCGCACTGCAGATAACAAATCGTGCATGTATACTGCCACAGGTTTAAAATTTATCATTATCAAAATAATCCAAAACAAAAATCCTGAACAAGCCATCACGAAGTAAACACGGCCAAGCTTCTAAAAATGCAGTTTACTATTTTTTTCTTAATCTGCTCCAGTTTAAAATTCTACCTTATTTTTTTCTAGAAACATGATTTAGCTGAAATTAACAATAACTATTCAACTCGAAAGGATAGAAACACAACATTATGCAGCAGTAGCATTATTAAGAATCTAAAATCTGCTTGAAGAAACCCACATATTTCATAATTTCTGGCTTTGGTCAATAAATTCTAAAAAAAATTTTCTTCTTAAATAACTGATGCAATTATGTCTTATCATTTTGAGAATAAAACAAGAAATTGGATGTCTTCAGTACATAGATAACATATATATATATAGGGGATGACAAATGCTGATGATCTACAGATAAATCTATCGGACCTGAATAAAAATGACAAACAGACAAATCTGCCAAGTCCATAATTTCGAAAGACCGTCATAATTTTACAAAATTTAGAATGAAAACACATGCTTATATTTGTGAGAGATTTAATGTCTTATAAATTAAAATTTCCTATCAAAAACATGTTCATTTATTGAATTTTATCATCACATTACTTATAAATCAATCCATGAGAGCAGTTTTCAGCAATTCATAATATCATTCTGCCCAACATAAGAGTCACGAAAACAAAAGAATATCAGTATCATATTTTTCGAAAGACATAATTAATTGAATAGTTTCACCATTTTTATATATACCATTTCTTTTAAAAATAAATAAGAAAAGTACCTCCCAACTATATAGACCGGTCCTGTCTTTGTTAACATCAGCGACTAAAATCATAATCAAACTATATGACATGCTGTACGTTGGAAGCATAAACAAGAATGCGGTCTGAAATTCAACAAAACAAATTTATTTCTTTGATCTGTTTGAAAAAGTAAAAAATCCTGCAATTATTTCAATCGTAACTAATTAGTCAATCCTTATGCATTCGAAGAATTAAAATGCATTTCTGAGCATTAAATTAAAATTAATTTGAACACTTCGGAAGATTTTAGAACTAAACTTTTTTTTTTGGGATAACACCAACACGCATAAAATCACTTGAGATGTTGAAACAAAATTTCAATTCCAAAAATTTCAATTTCAATATTTTAAAAATTATTTTTATCGTCGCAATTTATTTTCTAATATTGAAAACAAAAATATATATAGATGTATTTGATCCCTTATAATTATGTATTCTATCGCTTCGTGAAGTAAATATGATTCTTAATTTACGACAAAAAATAAATGAAATTCAAGCTCTGAAAATGAAAATTTTTCAACGGCAATACCACTTACATGTAAGTAGGGAAATAAGTTCGGCTTCATGGACATCATAACATACGATATGATGCTAGCACAAAGAGCAACAATCGATGTTATGATGATTAACACAACGTAAGCTCGTGCTGGATGATTAATTAAGAAAGCCATACAATAAACGAATGGCAATGTTGGCCACAAATATATCAACCAAAGTAACAATAAACTGTAACTAGTCGTAATAATTATTACGTATAACTACAAGATCAATTAAACTTGGATATATTATAGACAGAAAAAATACTGGACAGTTCAAAACATTATCGAACATTATCTGTTATATACACAGATCAATTTGTGGTAATTACAAATTATCCTTAAATAAACATAAAATTAAAGAATCTAGAATAGATGTACTCAATAACTGCTTAAGTTTCATAAAACCAAGATAATTTAGCGATAACTTTCATTATTAAATACCAAAAATATAAATCTTATTTTTCACTTGTGATATGTATAATTCATGTAAATATTTCAAACTTAAAATAAAGTTACGAAATTCCTATATAGAACTTACTCCAATTTAAGATTACTTAACCATTCGTTTAAAATTAAAATGAAAACAGCACAGACAAGTGCATAAAGGATCAAATCCGAAATTAATACGGATAACCAGTAAATAAATGTGTTCAGTCGAGTACGAAGTTGCTGAAAAAAAAATTTTTTTTAATTTTCAATTATTTGCTTGCCTTACCTTAAAATACATTTATAAGAAAGTTCAAAAAAACCACTTTTTTAACTTAAAGTAGTTTTTAATATTCTAGCATTCCATAATTTTTTTATGAAAAGAATTCTGTTCAAACTTATTAGAAAATAAAGGTATGCGTTCTGAACATAAATTCCTAAAACAATCCTTTAAAAGATGGTTTAAGACACAAGAAAAGCTATTGAGATTAAGCACATTAAGACTGTGTATCTAAATCAAAAAGACTATGCATATACAGCACATGAACATGCATATGAACAATAAAATAAGATGGACTTGCAAAATAAAATGGATTAAGATGGACTTTAAAGTCTGACCCTCTTTTTGGAAATGATCATCACCTATTCAAGGCTTTATGGATATAACCTATTCGAAAACTTTACAAAAAGTTTTTCTAATCTAAAAGTTTAAGCACACATTGATTAAAATAAAACTATAGTAAAAGTCTACCTGATGAAGAAAATTCGTATTGATATCGTCGACAATATAAGTCACAAAGCCAGAAGATACGAAAGCAAAAATAATGATCAAAACAGGTCCTATCAAGAACATTTGCGAATTCAATGAGACCAAAGGATTGAAATTGCTTACATTACCATATGGAAGAAAGGAAACTTTAATGGAATCTGAAAATGAATTTGCTGCACAGAATATCAATTTGAAATGTTATAAGAAGTGTAGCAGGACAGTCTAAAATTATGATGAATTCATTATTTTTTCTATACATGCATTTTAATCGGCATACATAAAAAAACTGCAAAAATAAATGTTAAATGTATAGGATTTAGGAGCATAAAATGTACCTAGCAATAATTAGGAGTTGCTAAATCTAACTAAAATTTTGTATAATTTCAAACAAACAAACCAGAATTTTATTACCTGCAAACCGTCCCAATCTTGCATTACTTATTAAGGTTGTTGCAATAATTGGTCCATATCTAGCTTTAGCATTGAAAAATGCTGTCGTAATAGTATGATCATTCGTCGTGTTGCACGTTACAGCTATACTAACAGGTGGTGGAATCTAAATATTGTGAATGCTTAAAACTTAGTGTAGTGCATTAATGAAAAATTTATATTTCTAATTATAATAGAAAAAAATCCGATGTGACCAGTGTTTTTTAAATGCTTAAAAAAACATCGTGAATTTTTATGCAAAAAATAAATTACGGGAATTAACGATAAATAAATTATGAAGAAACATGGTTAACTAATCGCCCTCAATATCGATTGACTCGTGTAAAAAGACAGCACAAAAACTTACTTTTGGTAACTTAGCAAGACTGAGTTCGATGTTTTCGGACGGTGATACTAGTTTGTATGAATAACCGGTTATGTTCTGTACTATTTGTAGAACATTATGGCCAAATAAAGACTCAGGGTTTCCCAACTGCATAAGCACAACAGAAGGACTTATACGTCCTGCATTCAATAAAATTTCTGCAAATTAAAACCTCAATAATCATTGAAACTGCCGATGTTTTTCGACTTTTGAATCCATAAATATGCAGTAAACTTTCAGAGCAATTTAATCTTATGAATTTTATGAATATGTATAAAAGTTAAGTATACCATGTCTTTTTTCATCCCGATTTGACATATTTTTCACATAAAAAGCAACAAGCAGAAGCACAATTACAGGAAAAAAGATTTGCCAAATAAGTCGTGACCATTGTTTCTTATAACATATAAAACGTTTCCTGAGTAGTGCACCAATCTGTCCAAGCCAGAGCAACAATCCTGTGCGAATAACTGAAAGTAATCAAGTGAAATATCACATAAAACTCACTTCTATTGAAATTTCTTATGTAACTTAATTTTTTCAATTCCTCTTTCCCAAACATTGTCATGTCCTTTTAAAGACTTTTTCGGAAAAGTTCAAAATGTATGCTTTCAGACATCTGCAATATTGATCCTGTAAAAAAGATTTTTATCTTTTATATAGTTGTCAAGTGAAATGTCCAACGTCTTCGTCTCAACTATTCCTTCTAATATAGGTTGGAATTGTACTCCTTACATGCTCATATTATTGTTTATCCAAATTTCGATAAGACCTTATATAAAATAAGCATTTCATATATTGCAGAAAATATAAATATACATTCATATCTGCATATAAAAGAAATCTCTAAAATATCCAAAACGTATTAAAAAAGCATACTAACATGAATTACTACACAGAATCAAAGCTTGCTGTTCCGCCGTACTTTCAATGTCAGCGGCAGCTACTGAATTAACATCCTCAAGTTCTCCGACTCTAAAATGACGTGTCTAAATTATGCTGCATAATGTTGTTAAAGTTTCTAATTAATCTTGCAGAGTCCCAATTTTTGGATTGTTGCCATTCCTATAACAATTACAATTTCTCATAGTTCTACAATGGTCATCAATGCGTACTGAAATGTGAAATGAAAAAAAAAATGAAATAAGAATTCCAAATTCAATAAGTCCAGTAATTTTTTATCAGACTCGTTAAATCAAATAATAGTCGATACTATCTGCGAAGATCATTATATGCTACGATTGATGCAAAATTTACGTAAAATAATACAAATTTAATCGGTTACTCATAAGACGAAAAAAAAATTACTTCAAGAAAACTTGTTCCAATGTATTTAGTGATAATCCAAATGAATTAATACCATATTTTCTAGCGTTTTGTTCCAAATCAGTAAAGAGACTGGGAAAGCTAAAATATCAGTCACTTTCCACAATGTTACTAAACTCTTTTCGAAGTATATAAAAATAATAAAGGCGGGAAATAACAAAACAAAAAAAAATCACATTCCAATAATGTTATTAAAACTCTTTTCGAACATACAAAAACTTAAAACTAAAATAGAAAAATCAAAGCAGGAAAAAATAGAAACGCAAAATGAGACAAGCAAAACACCTTTTCTTGCTCTCAACGGGTAGCAAAACGGTTATCTGTTGAGGTGTTACTGATTGCTTCTCAGTTTTTGGTATATATTTTCTAATAATTGACAGTAACTGATCTTTCTCTTCCAAAAGATGATGGAATATTTGTTGGGGCTGTAATGAAAATAAACAATAAAAAAGATTGAGTATATAAAATCAAGAGATATCTCAGACTGACAATGACCTACTTATTAGTATCATAGTCAATATGATTTTTCTTTTTTCGGCCAAGTTCATTCGGCTAATTCTAATACCAATACTATAGCATAGCGAAAATAAATGTTCACTCCACCTATTCCTCTATAAAATAGCTTTTAAATCTTTCGCAATTCAAAAACAGTATTGCTGTTAGGAACTAAAAATTAGTGTAGTCGCACGTCAAATAAGAAACAGCATGGGACAACACTTCTGGTTCCAATTTGATTTTACATTTTAAAGCTATTAAATAGAAAATTTCGAATAAAACCAGTATAGCCAATAATCTTATTATTACAATTCTAACTCACCATCATATCAATCGACAACAAATAGCCTGTTCCAAAACGATTTTTCAAAAACTCTGACGTGCCGGCACAAAATAATCGACCTCTTACCATAATTGCTATACGATCACCGAGTAAATCAGCTTCATCCATACAATGAGTTGTTAAAAGAATTGTTCTAAAACAGTTCTATGTACACAATATGTCAAAATCAAATTATATATTTGTATAAGTCCAGGTTCAATTACTCAGAATTACAAATTTCATTGTTTGGATGAAATTCAGCACATAAGTGTAACAAATGAAATAAATTACAAAATTATGTGAAATTACCTTTCATCTTTATAACGCTGAAGTAGCTCGACTACAGCCTGTCTGGAAGCTGGATCCATACCAGCTGTAGGCTCATCTAATAATATTATACGACGTCCACCAACCAAGGATATTCCGACACATAATTTTCTTTTCATTCCACCACTTAGTTTTCCAGCAACCTTAACAATACTTAAATAATTGTGAAGTAATTTTTTTATTTTTTTGAACATGCTTTTGTTTTATCAATTTTTAACATTGTTGATAATTCAAAATAGATGTAATATTTCAAATTCATCTATCTTGTTATCTGAACTGTTTATACTCTATATGATTCCATTTTATTGCCACAAATGTTTTTTCCTCATCTCCTAACTCCTTAAAATGTGTTAGCAAAATGTAGAAATATATGACGATTGTTTCTATCAATTCAGTCATTTTAGCAATTAACAATATAAAGTATATACAAGGGGCATACCACGTCAATTACGTTGTCTAATTGCATATCTGTTATCAACTCCATGATACAATCAGCTGTGTTGCCGCTAAGTTTCCGAAACATCTCCAAATGTTCGCGCACCGTCAGCAAATTAAATAATGCATTGTACTGTGGACAGAAACCAATTTTTTGTTGGCAATAATTAATCGAATATGATTCCATTTTATTGCCACAAATGTAAATAGAGCCAGAAGTTGGTGAAATAAGGCCTGTTATCAACGAAAATGTTGTACTTTTTCCGGCACCATTTTGTCCAAGAAGGACGGTTATCTAGAAAATAATGTTATGGTACAATTGATTTTTGAATAAGCAGAAACAAATGACATTTTCATAATTCGTTTTGTCAAAATAAAAACGAAGAGTTGCCCTAATATGCATCAGTAGGCTGCGAAAAAATTTGCTATTTGCAAGATTTCAGAAAGGAATTACAGTGAACAAATGTCTAGTAAATATTGATTATATATTTGAATTGTAGTTTTCTTAGCAGCTCTTCGTCTTCGTTTCGAAAGTTTGGAAAACGTAGAGAACAGAAAAGCACAGACAAATTACTTATAAGTTTATTTTGAAATGAAATTTCTAGAAATTCAACTTTCTCCAAGAGATGTCTTAAACAAGTCCTTATTCTCCGTTATTATAAAATTATCGGTTTCAAAATTAGCAAAAAGTATAGAATTACTTCTCCCCGATAAGCGCGGAACGACATGCTATCAACAGCTCGTTGTACATTATAAATTTTCGTCAAATGTCGAATGTCGATATCTGCTTCATCATCCCCATCATGTTCTTGAATGTTTTCACTCGGAAGGTCAGGAGAATCGTAAAAAGAGCACTGCTGATGCCTATTGTTTGATCGCTGCGAGAAGAACGATAAAAGCATATTTGTACAATCAATAAATATTTCTTATTCATTAATTTTTCATTAATGTAACATTTTCAAAAGTGTGCGTTATTGGAAAAAAACTCTACAGTTGTAAACTTATGATTTGTGATCGTCTACTATCTGTTAAATTCTTCGTGTTTTAAGGTTTCCCCATCCTTTCGATATTATTATAATTGTATTTACAAAGCGTTTATATTAAAAAGACTTTTTCCCAGCAGAAAAAAAAAAACTCATCAAAGCTAATACAAACATGGCTTCTGTCTCATAATGTTTATAATCGTATTATCCATTTAAACTTACATGCAAAAAGAACAACCAGTGTTTCCGCGGTAAACCATCAGAAGGATAGACATTATCTAAATAAACCGCTAAAAGCGACATCCATACAACATCAAATATCATCATTATTAACGCTATTCCGAATGGACATATGTATATATATATTTTCAATATTATAGACGCCCAAATATTCATCTTAAAAAGAATTTATATAAAATGACTTTGCTCTTTTACATAGAATACAGCATCACAATTGTGAAGATATAACAAAAAAAAAATTATTATTTTTCGTATTAAATATTTTCGTAAAAATTATTAAATTTCGGAACGTCTGCAAATCTAATCTTCAGAAAAAAACTAAGACAAAGAAGTATAAAGTGAAAAAAGATGAGCAAGATTCTAATAAAAATTTAATAGATTATTTCAGTTAAAGGAATTAATAAAGTGAGTAACGAAATATTCAGCAAAAGAATCAAAGGAGATACATTAATTGATTAATCAGAGCAATATATTATAAAACAAATCTCTGTAGCAGCGTTTTTAACTAGAGATGAAAATCGAAAAATTTTTGAAATTAACCTGCCACAATCATGGTTAAACTACTCCTCACTAAATTATTAGTAGATCTTAATTAGTCGCTCTCAAACCTTATTGTGTTAATAACAATGTGAAATATTCAAGTTGTATTTTGTAGAAGTATGAAGTAATTACCTCGATTCATGTAATCTTGCATAGCTCGGTGAGCACAAATGAAAGCATAGTTTAAATTGAATGAAAATATAATATTTAAAAGAACTGATCCTCTTGCCGCTTGTATTTTTGTTAAAGCTGGAAAAATTTAGAAATAAAAACTGTAAAAAGACCGCCACCAGTTAGCAATCATTCCCTTTAAAACTAAATCTACAATGACAAGAATATGCAACTGTAACTCACCAATAGTTGCGAACCATATAATAATAGTTCCTTTCGTTGCAGCATCAGGAGAATGGAAAACACAGGACATTAAAAGAGCAAAACTAGCAGCACTAGCACCATAAATAAAATTGGTGGAAAAAAATAACCACGAAGATACTGTCTGAATAAACAATAAATTTCAAATATTTTGTTGAAAATAATCATTTATAAAATTTTCATGATAATTCTATCATAAAAATTAAATTTTTACAATTAAGATTATCAATATTATCAACAATGTTAAATTCATGCCATAAAGCAAGACAGCATTTAGATAAAATAATAATTATCAACGAATAAAGTCAGGAGAATAATGTAGTCAATACTGATATTCATTGCTATTTGCTACTTGATTTCATTCACTGCTAGTTGATTATTGGAAATAAGCTCTGAACGTTAAAATGAAAACGAACTGAGACCTGAATATGCGGCAATAATGCAATTGTACATGACAATAAGACAATCATAATTTTGATAAAACCAATTATCGTATGTGCAATGTAAAATGTAAACGATTGCATGCCCATCACTGTTAAAAATGCCTGAAAAACAAAAAGCTGAAATCAGTCTGTATCATCAATTATTTAATAATGCAAACTTTTTTTTTCTATGCTTAGAAATAAATTATAAACAGTGAAAATAATTAATAACTGATCTATATCTGTAAAAATACAAACAAAACACCAAATTAAGAAAAGTTGACTAAGATTTGCGATGGGGCCTTGAGAAGAATGTGAAGAAAAGTAATGATCAGTATGAGAATTTTTCGTTAGTCCATATTTAGTTTATTTGTCTGTATTTTTTCATCTAATTTGGTTTTCTTGCAAATTTTTCTTAAAAAATTTAAAATCAAAAGAAAAAACATGAAAATCAAAAACAAAATAAAAAAAAATTTCAATTTCCTATCTTTCAATTAAGACAAAAGATTGCTAGCAATTCTTAAATTTGATTCGATATGTTTGAAGATTTTTACAAAAAAATTCTTATTGGAATTAAAACCAAACGCAAAAATTCATAAGAAAAAATCTAACCTTCATACCACTATGTTTTTCAGAAGCAATATTTGCAACAGTATGCAGAACACACGGTAATATAAATAACTGCCAAAAAATTATCAAGAAGGAAATGAAATTAACGACTGATTTTTCGAAATACGGCGGTTCAGGAATACGTTCCAAATTCAGTTGAAAACTGCTATCATTGTTTTTTTTATCATCTATTCCCTATGAAATATTTAGTTAAAAGAATGAGATTTCTGACTGAACAGCTCATAAAGATTGTGCGAATATATCATTCTCACAATCCCCTAATAAAAAATAACCAACATTACAAGTCCAAATCAGAGATTTGCGTAAACAAGATATGGAGAGAAACTTTAACTCACTAACTGGGATAATTTTAACGTTTCCTTATAGTTTTCAATGTTAAATCCTAATATTTCCTTAAAATAACTTTGTCATATAATCTATGAAGCTGAAGTAATGATCGTTTTCTTAAAAATTTTTACAATGAAACTAAAATAAATATATAGCAAATATTCAATTCAAAAACTGCATATATTGAATATCATGATTAGTAACGGGAAAACAAATACTTTAAGAAATACAGCATCGATTGCATACTGTAATGATAAGATACCAAGAGACCAGTAATTGGGCACCAAATTCACCAAAAAATGATCATCTGAAATTTCATATGGTCCTCCGTCTTCCCAAATGTCATCACCAACATACCATTGTGTTTGTGGATCTTCTGTTTGACGTATTCGTATAGTGTAAGAAAGACGCGATGTTCTATTATATTCATTGAATATAATACCAGCTGTAAATATTTAATAATTTTAAAGTGTGCTAAATAGCTATTCATACGCAAATAGCTATTCATACGCATTTCACTAAGCATTCGAAAACCAATTTTTTTTTCAATGTGAGATTTTCATCTACTTAACACCTTATGTATATACTTACTATTTTCCAAGTTTGTCAAGTCACTGTCTATTCTTTCCGTTTACTTTCTAACTTTATTTTTAGGTCCATTTCTTGCTTTTTGCATTCATTTACTGAAACACTATATTGTTGCAAGAGCATTAGTGATAGCAAAGACTTCAACTGCAGAAAATAAAAATAAGCTCGTTCTTTGTTGATGTTACTTATGTTCCCTTTAATTTATTCTAATTAATAAAATTTTAAAGCAAGCGTTGAATATTTAATCAGGTACTAACTCAGATAGACCTAGATTAGCCGATGCGTAAAAAGGAAAATACTAGACTGAAAGGCATCAATTTGCATAAATGCATTTCAACTTTTCGCAACTTTCGAATCCAAAAAGAGAAATAATCAGATCTTCCTTTGCAAAGTTAGCATAATTCATACAATTATTAATAAAAGTATTACTCAAGGAACACAAGTGATTAAAAATATTACTCAAGGAACACAAGTGATTATTACTTATTGAAAATATTACTAGGAGACGAATCAAAAGCGATATTAAAAAAAAACATACCAATATATTTAGTACATATGACAGAATGATGATAATCCTCTAACAGTTCTTCCATCATGGCTGCCTCAGTTGGAAATATTTTCACATTCAATTCAAAAACATATGGATGCAAAGCTGAATTGTTCATCAAATAACGAACTTCTATTTCGCGAACTATCCGCGAAATTTCTTCTTCATCAACATTACTTCTAAAAAATATACATTCACATTTCACAACGATACGAAGCAGCTACAATTATTTATATGAATGCAAGGAAATTAAAACAAAAATTGTAAATATGAAAAGCAAAATAGAAACTTGAAATATTAAAAGGAAAAAGAGAATGCATCGAACTTACGGAAATACAAGTCCTAAATTTCTCCGGCTGAACATCCTACAATAACTGTAAATCGATTGCATATTACCGAGACGTCGATCTATATCTCTCCAATCTCCTGTCACTTGAAATGATTTCCAGAACTGTGCATCATGTTTAATAGTTGATGAGTTCTGAAACAATCTTACTGATAAGCGCAACTCTTTTGATTATCTGTATATAAATTTTCCATATAAATATATCTGTATATGATACTATCAACTAAATGCATATATATCACTTTGGCCTTATTTTAAGAAACCTCTAAATCCTGTAAAATAAGCCAAATCTGTCCCCTTGGTTTTATTTACATTCGTTTTATCCACATTTTCCATTTCATTTTTGAAACTGCTTGGATTCGAATCACTTTTTTACAGAATTAAAAGAAATCGTGAAGATAAATAACCTGAAGAACAAGATAGAGAAGAGGCATGGAGATGATTAACGGATGGCTATTTCAAATATACTCCATATCTTACTTCGCCAGATAACAATGAATTCCTTGATCAACAGTAAACGTAGATGATGCATCAATAACATCCTTTATCACTAATTCTTAACCTTTGGCATTTGTTTTCAGATAATTAAATTTTAGATATTTCTTTCGTATATGACAACGAAATAACCTTACCGTAACCCCTGACAAATTAAGTTAATCTGAAAAAAAAAAATAACTAACAGTGATTAATGCACAAGTCGATAAAATATGAAAAGACATTGATAATATTAATTAGAAAATACGAAATCAATCTATTAAAATAATAAAGACATCGATCAATAATGTTTCTCTTCAAAGACTATGACAGCATTCTTCTATCTTTTTATTCGGTAAAATAATTTATGTAGAATGTAGCAGACAACGACAGTAACTCTAGAAACGATAATCCATCAACAAGACTTCTTCACTTGCCAACCACAGTAATCCAGAATTAATCGGACAACATTTGCACGGTAGAAATCAATAAATAACGGGCCATATATAGTACATTGAATGAAAACAAGGTTCATCTGAGTCAATCTGCTGGATTAGCAAACGATTCGTATGGCAACTTGTGGTACAAGATATATGGTCAAGTTTCGAGGTATTTATATCGGAAGACATTGTTTGCTTCGAATGGGATGATTCAGAGGTAGGAAGTCATTTGCCCTCCATGTATTGTACATTTTCTTGAAAATTTAATCTCATATTCATCTTGATTATAAATCATATTGTAAGAAAATCATAAATCTTTGAAAGGGATTGTAAATCAGAATGGGAAAATTATTTCCCTTGAAGATAGTAGAATTTATAGATATGCTATCATTTACTTTAACTAAAATTAATTAATTCTTCTTAACTCTTTCGAATCTTTTTTTGAATTATTTTTCTATTTTTGAAATCAATCTGATGCTCTTAATTTCTGCTTTTTTTATTCTAAAGAAAAAATTTTGCATTTCATTTCGATCGTTTCTTAATTTGCTAGTTAGTTTGTTGTTTTTTATTTTAATACTTTTTCATTTCTCAATTCATTGAATTATGAATTTACTAGGTAAATAAGAGCATAAGATTGCTATTTATATGAATAAAAGATTGCTACATAAAATTACTAGCTACCTTTTCAAATTAATTTGTTGTATGAAATAATTAGCTAAAGAATATTGTTAATTAGGAGAACTCTTTCAACATGTGATTTTTATTGTTTCATAGTCATCTTTTGCTAGAATCGACATTATCAATAATGATAATGGAATTGGTAATCTTTTTTACATCTAATTCCATAATAGTTTTCCTTATCAAAACAGCAATTTCCTTTATTAGGATTATTGGAATATAACAATATATGTGAACTTAATCCAAATTAGATTTAAATAACTGAAAAATTTTAAATTCAATGAATAAATCTTATTGACAATAGAAAATGAATTATTCCGTTCGTGTCGTAAATGCACTATGTATCATTCATTCATTTTACATAACAAAATGTTTAAGATTTTATCGCATTTTAATAGCTTGAAATAATTTTTTTTTAACAGTTTGTACTAGTCGATGATTTCTTTTGAAAGTACTTAAAAGCCAGAAACTGATAAAAGGTATGATATCTTTTCGTGATTTTATTTCATGTTAGAAATTCATCCAAGAGACAAAAGATTTTCATTCAGTTCTTTTCCCTAATCCTTCTTCAATCCTGATTATTTCAAAGATTTATGATCGTTAATTAATGAATTAATTTCATTCAGTTCTCTTCCCTAATCCTTCTGCAATCCTGATCATTTCAATCAGATTTATGATCGTTAATTAATGAATGGATTAATTATGTATCGTCATACTTGCTCAAGTTTTCACTTGAATCATTTACCTGAATCAGTCAAAAGGTGGATATTGTCTTTTGCTTCATTTGATATTTGACATTAATACCTAATCGACCGTAATAAAGTACAGTATGACAGCATATTTCTATTTGCGTAAGAATATGAAAAATTGACTGCTGCATATCTGCTTATCATTAATTAACCTACTACCTTCCTAACCGTATATTTGATAAATAAGGAAGCAAAAGTTATTGAATCTAGCAGTATACATATGTATCTATACATTTATATCAACCAGTTAGCATTATGCGCATTTATGAATAAAATAAATAAATAATCTTGGCCATTTCTTTCAAAAGTTATACTCTGTAATACTTTATGTCTAGACTAATTTGTGGGAAATTAAGTATCAGATATAAATCAAGAAAATTTAAGTACCAGATACATCCAAGAAAGTTAAGTATTAGATATATTCAAGAAAAATTAAGTATCAGATATATTCAAGAAAAATTAACTATCAGATATATTCAAGAAAAATTATCAGATATAATTCAAGAAAAATTAAGTATCAAATATAATTCTAGAAAAATTATAAAAACATTCCTTAATCAAAAAGATTATTATCTTTCGAAACGAATCGCAAAATAAAAATTAATAGAATGATTTCGTTCTTAACAGAATAAATAGTAAATATGCAAAATAAATAAATGTCTCCTCGAGATTTCAATCACTTTCGATAATTTTCTTTTTGATATTTAAGAATTAATTTCATCTGAAAAATTCATTTCTCATTCGCCTAATATATCTCGTATTTCGTAATTAACTTCCTTATCATTTCTCGTAATTTTTCATTCTTTTGCAATCGCCATCTTTTTCATCGCTATCATTCCATTTCTTTTTTTTTTTAAATAATATTGTCATATCAGTTTTGTTTTTTGTCGAATATTTGTAAATTACCTTCAAGATTGATTTTGATAATTTCTTCTAATGTAGTTTTTATCAATTTAAATGTAGTAAGATTTTTAATTGCCATTGTATGATGTTGGAAATTTAATTTATTTTGCTAGGAATCATAATTGATATTTAAATATGGCAGAGAATAATATATAGCTTGTAATAAAACCCCACTAATACCATAGCTAACATTAATAGTTATTTTCAATATTTATAGGTTAGTTTTTTATCTCCATATTTCTAGGTCTTGAAGTACTTTATCAGTTGATTTTAGAAGTGGAAAATCTTTGAAAATTTTTTCCAATACTCTTTATAATGTTAGTTATAATTGGTTTTCTGAATGTAACAATAGAGCGAACTTTCAATATATTTCATCAGGTGAGAACTTTGCGTAGCAAATAATTTCATTTAAAAATTTTTTCCTTAAATTTCCAATAAATTTAAATATCAATGAAGTAATAGAGGAGGAATTTTCACACAAAATTATTTTAGAAGGAAACATTGATGAAAATTTTATATTATAAAAACCTCTATGTACTATATATATATATTTATTTATACCTATGAACTTATATTTTTCAAGATTTACTGGCTTTTCTCATTTTACATATGTTTGTGGCCACATTATCAAACGATTTGTCAAAATTTTTGCCCAATTAAAAAAATTTGAAATTTCAATACTGTAGACTGATAGAACTTTATTTATTATTGGTTGAAATAGATTTCTTCCAATAGCGATTTTTTGAAATATCATATCTTTGTTTAAATATTCAATCATTATTCTTCTGCAACTATTTATGATATTTTATTGTTCCATTATTTTGATGAAGTAGAAGTCACTTTTAGATTTTTTGTAGATTCTTTTTTACCTGTTTAATCTGAATATTATTGCATATTTCTCATGATTCATCATTCGAATCGTTTGTTCTTGAGATGATGAAAAGTTTAAATGTTAAACTGGTCGTCAACAATTCATTGAATTTGATGTAAAGTTGAAAAAACGTTCATTAAATTTGATGTAAAGTTGTTGATTGCTCATACAGATTATTTGTCATTAATATTTAAGTAAGTTTTATTTTAAATTTGTAGCTTATAATACTTTCATGAAAATGTATAATATATATATGTATTATTTTAGCCAAAAAAAAATCAGAAATCGAAAATTTACTAAATAATTTTACAACAATTTAATACATAATATATTTGTTGAACTGATCTTAACATTTTAAAATTGCTTTTATATTAGATTTTTCATGACTTTTTGAGATATTAAAGTTTAATTGTCAAGAAATTGTTAAACTAATATAATATAAATTCATCTTCTCGAAATGAATTATTGTTTTTATATTTTTTTTAAAATTTATTTGTTTAAAAAATTTGATGAAAAATTGATTGTGTTCCTTCTGCATTTTGATTTTCTGTTGCAAAAACTCTAAGCAAATCTCGAAGTCTATGAGCAATTTTTATTTTCTTATTCACTTATTGAATTCATTCATAAATTTCAAGGAAGTTACAATGATTTTTATTATATACATGATCTTTGATGATACAAAAATCAATCGATTGGTATCGATTTTTAAATCTTAATTTCTTCGATCTCATCAAAGATTAAAATCATTTGTATTTATTTTTAGTATATCGATAGTTTGTTATGCTTTAAGTACGGAAATATTATGATATTATTATGCATTGATGCATTTTTATGCTGCCGATTCTCGACTGCTTAGGAGAGATTAATCAAAAATCGATTAAAGTTTTCAAATTTAGACGGAAATTAAATTTGGAAAACAATTATCATGTATTTAGCCATAGCATAGCTATGTGGCTAAATGATAACTGATAAAACTTTCTTATCATTTCCTTAAGATGAAATAATTGGAATTAAATCATTGAGCCTAATAATTGTTTTATAAATGATAGCAAAAATGATAGCATATTTATTCTTATTTAGAATTGAAATAAAATTTATTAAAAATTGTCGTTTATAAAACGTAAGACAGAATTAAAAATTTCTATTCAAATTATATTTTAAAATAATAAAAAATGAAAAAGAATAATTAGTTTGAAAAAAAAATTAAAGAATTAATTTCCATTCAAATTATATTTTTAAATAATAAAAAATTAAAACGAATAATTAATATATTTCTTTCCATATTTCATCAATCTTTTCCTTTCTTTTCGAATTTCACAAATTAAGCTCTAGAATTGGCAAAATTTTTTAAGAAAGCAAAAATAGAAATAAAATTTGAAATCACGAGATTGCTTCATTTGAATAAAAAGGACAATGGCTTGTTGAAGTAAAAATGAATAAAGAAATTTATTTATCCGTAGCTAATCTAAAAAACTGTTCATTTCAATCATATATTTATTCATCATATAACATGCAAAATATTTTGCACCACCAATTTTATATCTTATAAATTATATTTAGAAGAAAAAATTAAAATTAACTTATTTCAAAATAGAAAGGAAAATATTTTTGATTTTTTAAGCATTACTATCATATATTGAAATTGAAAGCTAATATTTCTTTCATTCAATATCTTTTATAAGCATAACATTTATACATAACATACATACATACATGCATACATACACACATACATACATACATATACTTATTTGTCTTATTAAAACTTTAAAACTAGGCTCTTCTCAATAGCATTAACTCTATCTCGATAAAATGTCCAGGAGCGTAAAAGTATGCTAAAAATATTCTAACATTCTTCAATATCCTAAATGATGCCATTTTCTTGTTAAAACCATAAATTTCATTTCATTTTCAATTTTTGGCTGATATAAGCATTTGCAGCTCGAATATATATATATATATATGTTATTGAATCGTATCATTACTTTTATACTAGTCTTCTGATGGAAAAATATTTTTTTTCATTCTTACTAATTTTTTTAAACAGACCAATGGAATGATTTTGAAATAACTAAAGGTTAAAGGTTAATGATATTACTATAAAAGTGACAAATATTTGTTGATGAAAATAGGAAAATAATCAAAGATAAAAGTATGAAATGATAAATATTGAAATATATTGATTATTATTAGGAAATGACTATGAAGAAATTTATCAAAGTTAATTAATCATAGGAATGAATATATGTATGTATATATAGTATAGATTGATTTTATCTGTTAGGAAATATTCTCGTAATCAATCTATAATTATTTTAATCATTCAACATGAATGATTTTAATGTAGAAATAATTGAATGCTGAGTGATATTTAAAAGTATATGGCGCATAAATTCGTCCTTGAAAAAAAGTCATAGAAGAAGGAAGAAGAAAGAGATAGAATTATTCTTCTAACTATTACCCTTTCTTCTAATCTACAATTTTATTGAAGATGACATTTTATCTGTTTCGTATAGGTCAGATGAGATGAGGATAGATCGAGAAAACGGAAGCGAAGATTGAATATTCTCGAAATATTGCTTTAAGCATAATATCTTCGGAACTATTTCTTCCTTATAATCTTATAACTCTACTCTTTTATCATATGTTCAATCATTATTTTCTCAGTGATCATATTATAATCATTTGAAATTTTTACTTTTAATTTAAATTTAATTTTTATTTTAAATTCTAATTCAGTTTTTTTGTAAATCCGAAATCAAATTCAAAATTAAAAGACATTTCAATTTTTCATCTAATTTAGTATCATTAAATAAAAAAAAAAGAAAAAATTCATTACTTTATTTTTGATTTTAAAAAATATGAATCATTATGCTTTCGTTTAAATTTTCAATAATTTTTTTTTTTCATTTGTAAAATAATAGCTAAATAATTTAGAAAATGTATGCCGTATTTTTGGTTGTTTACTAATTTATTTTTTTGATATGAGTAAATTTCAAAGTTATTCTTTTCCTTTCTGAAGACCTAAATTTCTGAAAAATTTTTAAAATTGAAGGTAATCCTTTTTTTTTAGATTTGTTATTCAGGAACAGATGGATTGATTGGAAGGCAAGGAATCTAACATTTCTGAGTTAGCATATAGGCAAAGTAGTACTTTTGTTAGATTAAAAATAAATGAAATTTAATTGATTGAAGAATGATAAAATATACGAATTGATAGAGGCAAGAGGAGAAGAAATTTATATTCGTAACGTTGGTGAAATATGATATCAGATATGATAGCATCATTGTATGATATTGAATATAAGTTTTTTCAATTCGAGAATCGGACTAGACAGAAAATATTAGTTTATTTCAATCAGTTTAGAATATATTAGAATATAATTGATAGATGAATTAAATGAAATGATATTATAAGGTCTATATCAGAAGTTTTTTGTTATTAATTTAATTGAAATCAGTAAGAAATTTTTTTTTGCTATTCTCGATAATAGATTGCCGGAAATCATTGCAGATAACAAATTTTGACTTATTATTGATATTAAGAATTGGTGATCATTCAATATGTCAAATACAAACTGTTAATTCATTTTCTTCAGTCTTATCCGATTGTTCTAACTCTTTTGTTTCAAATTCAGAATTTATGAAATCATTGAATTGTATTGTATAGAAAGAGAAGTCATTTTTCAAGTTTCATAGCAAGTTTTACAAGATTTAATCGATTTGCAATTTTGATAAAGATACTATCAAAATTTTATCTAATTCTTCCTATAACTAGGTTATCAGCAAATATTTGTTAGATAAGAAATGTCTCGAAATATCTCTTTCATTTCTTGCAAGGCATGCATTATTAATGAAGAATAAGTTGACTTCACTCTATATCATTAATTTAATATAATAAATAATAAGATATAGGTGCAAGTTTATCCTCTAAGAATTGTAAATTCTCGTCAATAAAAAAATCTCGAGACATTCCTGTATGATGATTTTTTTGTGATAGATTTGTTAATTAAAGAAAAGCAAAACGTTGTAATCATTGTTAATCAAAATATTCCAAAATTGCAGCATTTTTCAAGAATAAATCTTAAATATTCACTCTTGAAAAATGTCGAGAAATTCACAAGAAAATAGACAGAAAGTTATTAAAATGAATTATACATGTATGAAAAAATGAAATGAAAACTTTTGTTTATATAAATAAAGTACAAGTCTCGACTTTCACACAAATAATTAATTAAAAATCGCCCATTTAAAAATTTTCATTTCGTTGTTTATATAGTTATCATTAGCAATGTGAATATTAAATAGTATTTAATAATAGTTAACTGTGGTAATAATAATAATAATAATAATATTAGTGATAATAATAATAATAATAATGATAATAATAATAAAATAGTATATAAACAATAAAATGATAATAATAATAAAATAGTGGCCTGCATTTATTGGATAAAAGTATAAAATATAAAATATATGCCTTATTAAAAAACAATTTGAAATAATAGCAAGAATTTGATTGTTTATCAGTAATATTGTCGAGAATAATTACGTCTAAATAGGACTAAATAATAGCAGTGAATTTTTTTTGAATTTTATTGGCTAATAAATAAGCCCAATAAATTTGCAGCAATATTTTCGAATGTAATCAAAATAATTTGGTCCTATTTAATGCTTATTTTGTTATATTTTTTTTCTTCGATTTTTTTTTGAATTGTTACTAAATTTTAATTTTTATTATTTAATTTTATATTTTTAAAAGATTTGTTATTTTTGTCGAATGATAATTTCTTCTTTTCTCTGAAGGTCTAATTAATGATTGTTTAATTACGAAGAATTAGCAATGCTATAAGTTTCAGATATGATATTGAAATGTCCTAGACTGTATCATTGCAATAAAAATTATAAAATGATTTCAACATTTCTGTAGCGATCCAAGTCCAAAACTATTCTATTTTCAAAGAATATTTATCTCATAATTAAACAAAATTGGAACTTCAATTTTTGTTCAAATTAATTGTAGAATTTTTTTCTACTAAAGAGAAAAGATTCATTTAGAAAAATCTATCTAATTACTGTAGATAATCCATTGTGATTAGATGATCTGCTGATAAATGAAACAGTGATAATTAAACTGGAACGATGTGTGATCTTTTGAAATTTAGCAAATAATCGGTAAAGGAGAAGCATTTTTTTATGATAGTGCAGAAAAATGAAAATAAAATGAGCATGATACATGGGGAAAAAAGAATGCCAATAGAGGAAACATGGAGGATTTAAGGTTAAAATCGAAAAAGCATGAAACATGTTACGGTATAAGACAGTATTATCCCCAAATCCATGTCTACGGTATAAAACAGTATTATCTCCAAATCGAAAAAGCATAAGACATGCTATGGTATAAGACAGTACTATTTTGAGGATCACAGATACGGTAGAAGACAGTAGAAGCATTACACATTTGGCAACAATAGGAAGGAGGTCAGCGTCCGAGTTGCCAGTGAAATGAGCCTTATCAAAATCTATGCATGAAATGTCTGATAGTGGTGAATGTCTATATATCCAGAGAAATCATCCTGAATATTTTACTGATAAAAATATGAGATATTGGCTAGATATTTTAGTTAGTCAAAAAAATGAGACAATCTAGTCGGTCAAATATTTTTGGGCAGAAAATTTTTTATTTTTGTCTAAAAATTCATTAAAAAGAATGAGTATGCTAATTATTTGTTTCACTGTTATAATGCTATATTCGATGATTAATATATTAGTTATAGTTAGAATAATTTTGCTTAAATAATATGATATTGCTGAAGAATTTCTGATTCAATTTAAATAATTATTTTTTTACTACTATTGCAATTTCATTCGTTATCATCGATCACTTTTATCATTTATCGTTTATCGTTTATTCGTACATTTAGATAAATCAAAATATTTTTTTCATGCAATGAATATTATTATAGCATTCAAGATTTGATACAATTAATTTTGGTGTTAATTTTGATTGTTATCAAAATGGACGAAAGAAGAACTGGAACAAGGTTAATTTCGACAATTTAAACTAATCTTTGATATTATTTTTCGAACATCAGAATCCATATTGATATATTTTCATTCATCAAATTATGTGAATCTGGAAAGTAAACATTTGTTGAAATTAACATTGAATTCTCTTATAGAATTACTAGGATGCAAGTAAAAAAGTTATTTTCAGAGTTTTCAAAAAGACGAGTCCAAATGGCAAGGTTTGCTTTGCTTCAAAAGTCTTTAGTAAATTAGAAGAATTAGCAATCGTTTTATTTATTAATACTTATTGCTAAGTTTTAAATTTGTTATAATTTTTGCTTTCAATTTTCCACTGACGTACTCCTTCTGATGAATAAATAAATTTCACTTTTTAGTGATCTTTTTTGCTATTTTATCTGTTTCTTCGGTTATTTCATTTTGTGTTTTTTGGGGTGATTAATATTTCAGTAATATTTTTGATGGAATAATGAACTAAACTGATATGATATCCAAATGATATTAGTAAAATAATGTGATTTTATCGTTGGTATACCAAACATACAAACATTAATTTTATCATTCGCAGATTGTCATTCTTCATCAAATGACAATATAAAATTGAGATTTCTTAAATATTTTAGATTACAACTTATTTGGGCAAAAGAGATTTCATCGATCATGGGAATTTTGTTGATTTGATAGGTTTGTTACTGCATTTTAAAATTTAATTTTGCTCTCAAGAGTATTGATATTGGTTTATTAATTTATTGCCCTAAGCCGTAGAGCATTGATTACTCTTCAGCTTATTTATCATTTTTTCTTATTTGCAGAAGTAGCTTTAATTTCATTTTACACAGTTTCGATGTGATAATTTTTCTGTTAATTTTACAGATGGTATGGTTTTAATTGATGAAGATTATATCAAAGAAAATAGGAGAATTACAGCTTATCTACTGGCGGGTTTCGTTATGGTCGCGAAGATTTGGATGTGTTAGGTTTAACTTTCAGGAAAGATTTGATCTCGCAGACTTTTCAGGTTACTTTTTTTACTTTTTCATATAATAAATAATTTCAATAAGTTTTGATCGTATTACTTGCTTCTGATGACTGTCATAAGTTTATTTTTTTTGTAATAATTCGTTTGGATTATTGCGAAAGCTTCGCTTTTGTTCCCATTCGTGTCATTATTTCAATTCTAATTTAAAAAAAATTAGAAAGAATACTTTTATTTTTATGAAACCTTGTGTATATTGTAATCAGTATTAAAGTCTTTCTTTAAATGTTACCATGGGAAAAATTTAAACATGAATATTAATTTTTAAGGTATATCCAGTAGATGCTTTACATTTTCGACCATTGACACGATTACAAGAAAGATTAAAAAAGAAGTTAGGGACCAATGCATATCCATTTTGGTTTCAGATTCCGACTCATTCAGCATCAAGTGTAACCTTGCAGGTTGCTTAATGAAATTTAATTTTTTTTTAGTTCCTTTTAATTTATCAGGATTTTTAAAATGTCTTTTGTTATTGGCTATCAGAATTGTACTACTGCTGCAAGATAAGATCCCTAAATAGTCTTCTTGCATTACATTCATAAATTTCTTTATTTTTTAATGCCAAATTCATAATCATAGTATTTAAGTAGATATTTTTAGCCTGCTCAAGGTGATACAGGAAAACCGTGCGGTGTTGATTTTGAGTTAAAAACAGTTGTAGAATCTCTTGAGGGCAGCAATGTCGATAAACCAAGAAAGCAGTAAGATTTTAAAATAAGCAACAAATTTTTTCTTTCTTTAAATAATTAGGTAACAAGAATAATATTACAATAAATTGTGAATGAAATCTCTCTTTTTTTATTTCTCATACTTCATTTTTAAATGAGAAAAAAATCATTTTAATAATACTGCTAATGCTATATGAACATTTATTGAAGAAAAAAGTAAGTAAGGAAAACGAAACATATTCAATTTTTTTTCAGCAGTAGTGTACGTCTAGCTATAAGGAAACTTACTTATGCTCCATACAGAAATCGTCCTCAGCCAATTATTGAAGTAACCAAGGAATTCATGATGAGTTCTGGCTTATTACATTTGGAAGCATCATTGGATAAAGAAGTAAGCATTTATTTTTACAAATATTTCTACTTTTATGAATGTAGTATGCGAAATTTTCATCGTGTAATTTATTTCGCC
Organism: Dirofilaria repens; assembly: GCA_008729115.1. Classification (NCBI taxonomy): domain Eukaryota; kingdom Metazoa; phylum Nematoda; class Chromadorea; order Rhabditida; family Onchocercidae; genus Dirofilaria; species Dirofilaria repens. The sequence continues at coordinate 60,783 of SNRZ01000130.1, forward strand.
TAATAAACGCTTATGTCGATGTATAAATAGATAGTGACTAAATGGAGCAAGTATTTATAAGTGATTATAAACATATTATCAGCAAAATAACTGCTGATTTACATGCATATTTAAAAGTATAAACCTATCATTAAATTTTTTTTTTGATTTTTGATTTTTTGATATAAGGGAGATAGTAATACTATGTGGCATATTGCCAGTAAAATAAATTTTGTGTTTATTTATAATCGAACATAAAAATTGGGAAATATTATAATTCTGATTCTCATACTGTTACAAAAAAAAAAATTGTGCTCCTTTTTTTTCCCTTTTAATTTCTTATTTCAATTATTTGTGCAATCACTTTTCCAGAGTTATTTTCTAGATGTATTATCATGGTGAATCAATAGCAGTGAATGTTCACATTCAGAACAACAGTAACAAAACGGTGAAAAAAATTAAAACCTGCATTGCTCAGATTGCTGATATATGCCTTTTTACTACTGCGTCCTATACATGTGAAGTTGCGAAGATTGAATCAACGTTAGTTTCCATGTTTTGATGTTACCGAGTTTTCTTTTATCATAATTGTTTTCAAATAGAACACGGTAATCATGTGAATCATCTTTTGGATAAAAATTATAGTTTTTTTTTGGTGCAAATAAGCCAAATCTCTTATTATTTAATTATGTATATTGCATCGTTTTATTAGATCACTTTTGAAATTTGTAGTAAAGTATTTTCATTGTAGTGATAAAAGTGTAGTAAAGTATATTCATTGCATTATGTTTTTTCGAAAATTTTCCAATATGCAGATTTTAAAAAATTGAAAGAATTTATTATAGTAAGTTAAAAAAAACTTCAATTTTTTTGTTTTTGTTAAATAAAATTTTATTAAAATTTGTTTATTAAATTCAATATTATAATTCTTAAACACTTACAATTTTATTTCTCTTACAAAATTCATAAACCATTCAACTCTTTTTTTTTCAGTGAAGGTTTTCCTGTAGGACCAGGTGCAACATTATCCAAAGTTTATACTCTATGTCCATTACTTTCGAACAACAAAGACAAACGTGGTCTTGCTTTGGATGGACAGTTGAAACATGAAGATACTAATTTAGCTTCATCAACTTCGTAAGTGAATAGCTTTTTTGATTCCTCTCTAATTATTTTTGAAGAATATATTTTCTCCAAACTCTGTTTCAGTAGAATACAGTAAAAAAAAATTTTCTTAAATTTGGGAGTTTTCTTCATGTCTTTATCTAGAATCTTGATTTAAACTTTTCATTTGTTTTATCTTCAAATATGTTTTTAACTCTCACAGCAATTTTTTTTAGTTTATCGTCAGAAACATCAAAAGAAAATCTTGGAATTATCGTACAATATAAAGTAAAAGTGCGTTTAAATATTAGCGGTCCACTTGGAGGAGAATTAATCGCTGAATTGCCTTTCACGTTGACACATCCGAAGCCTTTAGAAAACATTGAAATGCGACGTGTAAGTTAATGATTTTTTCTTATGGGAAAAAAAATGATTTTATTTTGCTATTAATTTTATCAAGTTACATTGATTGACAAAATACATTTATGCTAAAATTTTCTAGGAACATCAAAAAGCAAGCAGTCCGCCAAACAATGAAGGGCTTAATGTAGATCTCATACAACTTGATACGTTAGTTGAATTATGGCAATATTGTTAATTTTCGAAATTTTAAGTAAATTTTATACTGTATTAGATTTTATAAAGTTTTCTGGAATTATTCCAACTTAGCAATTGCTACATTGAATAATCTTTACTGTTGGATATCCCGAAATTACTGCTGTTCCTATTATCACATGTTTTATCTACTATTATTTGTATATAGTTTTATCCTTATTTTGCTTATTGATGTCATTTGGATATTTATTTCAGCTTGGATTTTCCAAGAGTCGAAGACGAAGATATTATTTTTGAAGACTTTGCTCGATTACGAATTCGAGCAGCTAATCATAATGATGATCCTTTCGAACCGTCCTAAAACTTGGTAATTTCTTCACTACAAGCATTTATCCGATTTGTGGCGTGATTTTAACATCTTTTGAAATATTTATGTATTTAAGCAAAGAATGATTGTATTTTATTGTACAAATTCTCAGTTCCTTTGTCGTATGGCAGTAAAGATTTCAATTCCTTTATTGCCATACGATTCCAAAGCTTTAGTAAACAAAATATTTTGCTTGCATGAATCTGAAAAATTATATGTAAATGTAATAAGCAATATTTATGATGGAATGAAGATCACTTTCTAAATTTTCAATTTAATTACTATGCTTGAACTCTTTAGTATCACTTCCACAATTTTTAATTAGAAATTTCCAGTGTAGCAATATTTCACGAGATGATAAGTGAAACGTTGCCGCACAAGTCATACCTCATTTTGACATGATAATTATGATATCTCATAATCTAATTATTTACAATATATTTTTAAAGTTGGCTGTCTGAGAATGAACGGGTTTCTTTTTTGTTCATTATAAAACTGTTTGTGATTCTTATTATTTTCCTGTTCTCTTGCATTTTCATTGTATTTTTTTTGTAGCTTAAAGTCATTATCTATAGGTATAAGATCGCAATTTGAGAGATGGCTTGCTTCAAATAAAAAGAATTTGCATTTAAATTGTTTTTAGTCTGCAAAATTCAGAATATATCAATCTTTTAATAGAATGGGTTTAACAATTCCTATTCCTTCTTTCATATTGTATTTGTTTTGTGAAGTGGTGCTTAAATAGCTAGTCAATTAATTGCTTTCTTCACTTAATTTTATTTGCTCACTTTTTAGTGCAGAAAATTTCTAATGCTGAACATTTGTATCCGCTTATATCCGTTATAGCAGTATTCGAATTTCACCATTCATTGGTTTGAATTTGCCAAAAACAAAAAAAAATTAATGGATGATGAATATTCCATCGAGAAGGATAAGAGCGAAGTTTAACAAATAAATTCTTTCCCAATTTATCGCTTAATTAAAATGAAAAGCTATTTCTTTCAGATATAATTTGATTTTGCTTTTTTTTTCTCTCTCTCTCTTTTCGAAACGAAACTTCTCTTAATTTTCATCAGCATTTCAATCGTATTTTACTTAAGAAGAAAGATTATTCCTTAATTGTAACAAATTTTTCAATACTTAATCTCTTTATGTTTACGAAGTGAACTTTCATTTGAATAATTTCCAATGATATGATTTGGCAAAATCTAAAATAATTATCATGATTGATTATTTTGATCATGTGTGTGTAAATTGAATTCTTATCATTCCAAAAAAAAAAAGTGTTCTTTCCGAATAATCTGTCTTATTCTTTCCAGCCATTTATTATTGTTTGTTTGTTTATATTCGACATATTTACTTCACTTATTCAGTTTAGCTTGACATTTGACATCAAAAGCTATTTCAAAATACTTTTCCGGTAGCATTTTATATATGATGATGATGATGATTCACTTTTGCCCAGAAGTATTTTGTAATCTTGACATATGCATGTTATAAGTATGTTTCTGTTCTTGTTTGTTTCGTTTTCTGTTTTGAAGTTCTTCTATGTTCGTTTTGTTTATTTTGTTGATATTGAAAAGAAATATCATAAATGCAGAGTTAACAGTTTAAAGTAATTTATTGTGATCAGGTAAACAGCGTAGGAGTTTTGCTAAGGTATTTCAAGTTGTGATCAGGTAAACAATGTAGAAATTTTGCTAAGCATTTCAAGTTGTGATCAGGTAAACAATGTAGAAATTTTGCTAAGGCATTTCAAGTTGTGATCAGGTAAACAATGTAGAAATTTGCTAAGGCATTTCAAGTTGTGATCAGGTAAACAATGTAGAAATTTTGCTAAGGCATTTCAATTGTGATCAGGTAAACAATGTAGAAATTTTGCTAAGGCATTTCAAGTTGTGATCAGGTAAACAATGTAGAAATTTTGCTAAGGCATTTCAAGTTGTGATCAGGTAAACAATGTAGAAATTTTGCTAAGGCATTTTCAAGTTGTGATCAGGTAAACAAATGTAGAAATTTTGCTAAGGCATTTCAAGTTGTGATCAGGTAAACAATGTAGAAATTTTGCTAAGGCATTTCAAGTTGTGATCAGGTAAACAATGTAGAAATTTTGCTAAGGCATTTCAAGTTGTGATCAGGTAAACAATGTAGAAATTTTGCTAAGGCATTTCAAGTTGTGATCAGGTAAACAATGTAGAAATTTTGCTAAGGCATTTCAAGTTGTGATCAGGTAAACAATGTAGAAATTTTGCTAAGGCATTTCAAGTTGTGATCAGGTAAATTTAATGTAGAAATTTTGCTAAGGCATTTAACAAATTCGAGAGATGCTCAATTCGAGAAAGTTTTTTATGAAAATTCTGGCACAAATGGATCATGAAAAAGAATTTATCATTTGACAAAAATTTATTTTTTCTTTTTTTTGTTTTATGTTATATGATAAAATAAAAATCAGATGATATCACAATTTGAAGTTAGTCTGTAGATTGTAACAGAGATGAATTTGCTATGATTAGAAGGATAAAATCTAGGATATTGATTGTGGAATAAATTGAATGACTGCTGATATTGCGGGTAATTATCACCTATTGAAATACTGACCGTTGACCCGTGGAAACTTTTTTTTATATTTATAATCCTTGGCCCTATGTAGATGGATATTGGCTTACAATACATTGATTTATACAAAGTTTAGTATCAGATCAAAAAATCGAGAAATTTTATCAAACGAAAGAATGAGAAAGGACGAAATATACACAAAAACTTTAATCATTACAATATTCCAGACATTTTAGCATAGCTTTCAACATCTTAGCAATGCTTTATTGATAAATAACAAAAGATAAGAGATCAGAGCAAGATCATATTTGAACTTCGATCAATTCTAACTATTTGAATATTATGCTTTGCTATAATTCTCTTAGCATTAAACAATATTTCTCGAAATGATGCTGATATTTGTATGAGAAGATAAAAAATTCGGTCTAGAATATGGTCCAAACGATTCAGTAGCTGTGGATCATATTCCTTTTTAAATGACTATTTCAAAGTTATCAGTTATAATAGAATCCTTATTATTTTCCTAATTGTTTCATATTACTTTTATTTTCACTTCCTCTCTAATACTATTATCAAATTTTGAACAATGATTATATCTATGAGCAATAGCTACACTCTCAAAATTTTAATCAATTTTAACAGATAAAGTTTTTTCTTTTTTTTGAATGATTTTTCCCTTTCAAATAAAATATTCATAGAAAAGAAAAATCTTTTTTTCTTACAAAACTAAACTGAAAAGATAAAAATTTAAAAATTTTTCTTTTTCTTTTTGTGGAAAATCTGAGAGCTATTAATGAGAGTATTGTTGTAATCAAAAATGTTTAATTTCAAGATTGATACTCTTATCATCAATTGTATTGCCATCAAATCCACGAGCTCGTACATAGTTTCGCAATCGAGATAAGAAATTGAAAATATCAATATTCAAATCAGATCGTATCTTCAGAATGAATGTTACTTCAAGAGCTGGTACTGATGGCACAAATCTGCAATTACTTTTATATTTTTCAAATTCGTTTTGAATAGAATTTATTTTGCTTTTGAGGAAATTTGTAAATTAATTAAATTACTAAAGAAAAAAATGAAATATCTGTAAGTTCCAGGAAATGTTTGAAATTGGAGCTAATATCATCGATTGATAAGAATATATTTAATCCTTGATTATCTCAATGAATATTACATGTCATTCTCGAAATATTTTTTTTTTTGTTTTTGTAATATTATATTTCAATTTTCATAATTATAGATTTTTATACAGTTTTGAAAATTAAGTGTCTATCATTTTCATTTTTAAAATCCAAAATCAATTTTACAGTTTATATGATAAAAAAAAGATATTTTGATTAAACTGCTTATTTCATTTTTCAAATAAGCTTTAATAGTTTTGTAAAACTTTAACAAGTATGTGATATTTTGATTACATATCGAATAATTTGTCCAAACCTGAACTTTGACACTTCAGAATCAATATATATTGATCTATAATCGTTTTGTCGATAGATAAGATTTAACTAAAAAAAAATATCGTTGCATAGCTTTCACTTATCATATATTTAAATGATATATTTAAATACATACGACGATTTAGAGCAAGTAATATCAGTGATAGTGCGCGATATGAAATGAGAAAAAGAATAGATGATAATTGTAGATGTAGCCAAGAAGATGTATCATCCGATGATAATTGTAGATGTAGCAAGAAAGATGTATCGTCTGATACATGATAATTGTAGATGTAGCAACAAGATGCACCATCTGATGCATGATAATTGTAGTGTAGCAAGAAGATGTATCATCCGATGATAATTGTAGATGTAGCAAGAAGATTATATCATCTGATGATAATTGTAGATTGTAGCAACAAGATGCGTCATCTGATACATGATAATTGTAGATGTAGCAAGAAGATGTATCATCTGATAATTGTAGATGTAGCAACAAGATGTATCATCTGATGATAATTGTAGATGTAGCAAGAAGATGTATCATCCGATGATAATTGTAGATGTAACAACAAGATGTATCATCGATGATAATTGTAGATGTAGCAAGAAGATGTATCGTCTGATGATAATTGTAGATGTAGCAAAAGATGTATCATCCGATGATAATTGTAGATGTAGCAAGAAGATGTATCATCCGATGATAATTGTAGATGTAGCAAGAAGATGTATCATCTGATGATAATGTAGATGTAGCAAGAAGATGTATCATCCGATGATAATTGTAGATGTAACAACAAGATGTATCATCCGATGATAATTGTAGATGTAGCAACAAGATGTATCATCTGATGATAATTGTAGATGTAGCAAGAAGATGTATCATCCGATGATAATTGTAGATGTAGCAAGCAAATGTATCATCCGATGATAAATTGAGATGTAGCCAAGAAATGATCATCCGATGATAATTGTAGATGTAGCAAGAAGATGTATCGTCTGATGATAATTGTAGATGTAGCAAGAATGTATCATCGATGATAATTGTAGATGTAGCAAGAAGATGTATCATCCGATGATAATTGTAGATTAGCAACAAGATGCATCATCCGATGATAATTGTAGATTAGCAACAAGATGCATCGTCTGATATACCTGCTAGAAAGTTTATGAAAGAATCGAATTACGAAGAAACTTCATTCCTTCTATTAGTCTTGCAGAAGTAAAAATACAGGTGAAGAAATTAAATGAAAGGTAAAGAATTAATATAAAATATGAACAAGCCTGTCGTTGTATTTTATTAGCGAATGTTATAAATTCATCAGTATTCTTTTTGTAACAATCTTCCATCAAATTTCAACAGCGGTCCTTCTGTGATAAGAAAATGACCTTCCAGGTAGTGCAATGCATAGAGTGATGTTGAAGAAATTGCTTGCACTATAAATGATGATATCATATTGATTTTATATCGTAATCTATCGTTGTCATCGTGAAAGATCAATATTAAATCATCAAAATGAACATCGATTTTTAAGATATATAATATATGATAAAACATCGATTGATAATATAATAGTGATAGGTAATTAAGGCTAAGCTAAAATTGATTTTATAATTTATAATAATTTTTTATAGTTATTTTTACTTTATCAAACTAATAATACTAAATTTGAGCAAATTATAATTAATTAATAATTGTATGAAAAATTTAAATATATTAATTAAAATATCTAAGTTATGCGTACGGTATTTTTTTATCGCTTGTGAAATTTCGAGAAAATATTTCCAAGTAATTAATTTCCTCGGTATATTGAATTTTTTTCTTTAAAATATTCTATGAATAAAATCACGATAAAACTTACTTTTTATAATTGTAATCATGAATATAGCAACAACTATGCCAACAATAATAAATAATAATGCTAACCACATAATTAATTTAATTTTATATCGTGATGATGTTGTTTCATTGAACTGAAAATTTAAAAACAAAAATTTGATAAAATGAGGAAAATGAAAATATTATATGATTGATTGTCAAATCATATCTTATTTGAATAGTACTGACTATAAATTCGATATATTATCTGATAAGTTGATAATTTTGCAAACTTATTATTATTATATGATATATACATTATCAGTGTTTAAAATTGAAATTGCTAATGCAAACATTATTCTATACCTTTTGTTGCAAAAATACATTTTCTACATGCGGACAAACTTATCATCTAGTCAATGGCTTATCATAAATTTAATGCAAAAATAAATTTTTCTATGTGCAGACAAACTTATCATCTAGTCAATGGCTTATCATAAATTTAACGCAAAAATAAATTTTTCTATATACGAACAATCTTATCATCTAGTCAATGGCATATCATAAATTAAATCTAATATATAATATCAAATGATGAAAATTCCGAAATGTCTTCCTTCCTTTAAAAAAAATAATAATATCCAAAAAGCTGAATGATTTTAAATAATTTTGATACTATTTTATGCCAATTATATTTTTTACACTCCTAGATTAATACTTCGTTTTTTTTTATTAAATTAATAGGATGTAGAAAATTTGCGTTTCAATTAATGATTAAAGTTGAATTTGATAAATTGATAGAAGATTATAGTTATCATAAATTTAATCCAATATATTCTTCGAATCAATTTATACTGATAAAAAAATTATACGTGATACTTCGAATCAATTTATACTGATAAAAAAACCTTTGGATAATTTCATCAGACCAAACATTTTTGAATGAGAAATATAAATGATAAAGAATTAGTTTGATAGAGATACTTCAGATGTGAAATATAAATATTTAATATTATGAAGTCGAAAAAGAAGGAAGGAAACAATCACTAAGGTAAGAGGAAAATGGTGGAAAAATAGGATGCAGAGAGATCGAGAAATCAGAATCAAATATATGACATTCGAGAATTCAGGTTCGATGTATTCTATCAACTCATTTTGAATAAAAAATTTATAAAATTATTTTATTAAATATATAGAAATAGGGAGATTTAAGTTAAAACTGTCTAACGCTTTGAAGGAATTGGTTAACATAGGATTGATAACTACGGATATTTTCGCAGTGATTATCAAAAAACAGCTACCCTATAAACTAGGAGTTAAAAGGAGGATTTAAGGATTGATATCTAACGATATCTTTGGAAAGGATTATCAGAACGACCGAAATAATTTATAAAATTTAAAATATCCCGCAGTAATCAAAATACCCTTGTATTTGGAATTTATATTATAGAAATTCTTTCTAGTGATTAACAATAAACAATAATTTATAAACTTTTAGTGTTATCATTTGAACGAGTAGCTGATTATCAGTTAATCTTTAGATTTATCTACTGTAGGTTAAATGATTTATGATAGCCTGATTTGTTGTAAGTTTATACAATTCTTTGCTGGGATTTAGTTATCACTAAAACAAGGGACTACTTAACGGTCATCTGATTATGTTATAGATGCTACTATTCCTTTTCTAACTATATTAATTCCTTTATCAATTTCTAGTCAAATTTGAAAATGATTATTCTAATCAAAATAATCAAGAAGAAGTCATTGTCATTGTATTATCACTATATCACTATTTTTCTTTTACAAGGAATAAATCCTTACAACTACAACAAATCGGGCAAAAATTTCAGGACAATGATATTGAAATTAATTTTATGAACAAGTAGAAAAACGAATTATCAATATGAAACAGAAATTGATAAGCGAAAATATGAAGATTAGAATTGTAAGAATGAGGATAAAAGATAAACGAATCACTATATGAATGATGTGTCAAGAATGTTAACAAAGTTACTATTGATATCATCGAGAATCTGAAATCTGAACGGAAAGACTAAACAATTATCCAATGACATCAAAAATAAATCATACTAGAATTATCAAAAAATAATGCTATAAAATGAAATAATTATCATGTCGAAAATATATTATCTATTGATTATTTGATTAACGATAAAATTGAGAAGGGAGAAAAGAAATAATAATGAAATCACTACTTTAAAAAAGATAACAGAAATGATTAATTTCTGATAACGGGAATAATTAATTAAAGAAATAAGGGAAATAATCAATTAATTTATTGAAATAAACTGAATCTCTTGAGTCGTTTTAATTTAATAAATCTAAATTTTAAATAATTAATTAAAATACAAAGTACCCTATGATCTATGGTTTCTGGATAAAAGTGATAATTGGGATCCTGTAAATCGTAACATATATCTGAAAAGTATTGTTGTTGTTGTTGTTGTAATTGTTGTAATTGTTGCTGTTGTACAACGATATTTTGAGTGGTGAACATAGGTAATTGTAGAATATCAATAAGTTGATATGAATTCGATCAGCCGAATAATTAATATGAATTGGGTGAGCCGAATAATCTAATATGAATTAGGTGAGCCGAATAATCTAATAGATTATTTCCTAAAATATTATTAGATATATAATGGCGAATAATTGAAAATATCAAAAATTACGCTTTACAAATAAATACACAACTCTTGATATGATATGATTAGATGAACTCATGAACTATGATATTAATCTCTTCTGTTTCATTGGGCTATTGAAGTAATTGAAATCGAGAATCCAACGTGTAATTTTATTAATAATTAAAATTTTAATTTTTACAACTATTGCTACATTACCAAATACTTTCATAGCAATTTCAAGATATTTATGAATTATTTCAAACTTTCATTTCAAGATTGTAGAAAGATAAAGTAAGCAATTTTGGAAAATTTTGAATTAATAAACTTCAGGAAACTTCAGTGACTGTTGAAACTAATTATTTCCATTTTATTAATTTCAAAACTTTTTGAATTCAACGAATAATAATCATTTCTTTTTGCTTAAAATAAATTTGCCTTTTGACATATCAAATTTCAGTTAATTAAATGAGATCTTTTGTTTTTTTAAAAAATTGCTAAATTTTTAACAGATTGATAGATTATGAAATTATTTTTAATACATCTGTTTAAAATTTACAGTAGTAGTAAAGTTTTTTATTTCTTCACCAATCTTGGAATCATACGTTTGATTCCAAATATTCTTCGGAGAATTAACTAATATAAGCAGTAATCTAACTTAATAAAATGTGATAATTACAATCAAAGCCATTTTATTTGACTTATCATAATTTGATATTCCATAAATGAATTGATAATTGCAATCAAAGCCATTTTATTTGACTTATCATAATTTGATATTCCATAAATGAATTGATAATTGCAATCAAAGCCATTTTATTTGACTTATCATAATTTGATATTCCATAAATGAATTTTACATTCTAAACAATGAATACTGATCAGGAGGAGTACTGACATAATAATGATTGATCGAATTTTGAATTTTACATTCTAAACAATAAACATTGATCAGGAAGAATATTGACACAGTAATGAACGATCGGATCAAATATCAAGAAGAGAAATTGTTCTGATCGACTGGATCAAATATCCAAGAAATGGATTGATAAAAATAATTGATAAAAATTCATAATTACAAAAATAATCAATAAATGATTGTATCGATTGTTTCGTTTTCTACTAATCTGATAATTAAACCATAAAAATAGGATAAATTTGAAATAAGAAGGAATGAAAATGGATAATGACATCAATGGAAAAATGATCGAAAAAAAAATTTTTAAAGGAATACTACTAAAAATTAGGCCATATTGCTGTCGTGCTATCGTTGCATGAATTGACAATTTTCTTTGTTCGATAATGACATATCATTCTTTCTATAATTATCGTATCCACTGAGAAGAATATAGTATCATCTATATTTTACTATATTATCATCTATTTAACAATAATTTTATCATATCTCTAATCTAAAGCATTTTGCGTATCAGTCATTCATTATCAAATTAAACAATTTTATTGCAACTATTTAAACTGAAATTTTTAAATTCAAATATCATTATCACCATCATCATAAAGCATTTCTATGTATAGAATGATTTTTTATCACTAATGAAGGGATAAGATAATTAATACTGAGCAAATAAAAGAGCAAGCAGAGAATTTTGTTGAATTTATAAAATTTCTTATATCAAGAAATATATTCCAAAAGTTATCAGAAATGCAATTGATATGCTATTTGTTATAATGATAAATAAATAATGATAATAGAACAATGTTAAAATATAATTTTTTAGTTCATTAAGCAATTCAGTTATTTCAACCAATAAAAATATGAACAAAAAACAATTTCCATTTCATTTTTAGCCATCATCGTCAATATTCAACTTTGAAATTTTAATTTCCATACTTAAAATCCGTTAACAAGAATGATTTATCACTAAGCTTCCGAAATATGGAGAAAGAAATGGAAATATCAAATTTTTGAATTGAGTACAAAGTATATCCTTAAAAAGTTGTGGAGTACCGTATAAATACCGTATAAACTTAATATATATCGTATAAACTCAATGAAATCTTTTGCTGACACAGTCAAATTACAGTATCAGGAAGAACTCAATTTCTAAATAACAAGCTAGAAGCAACAAAAAGTTTTTCCAGAAATTTCACATCGATCATACATTTTTACATGGATCTCGAATAGTTCGGTAATCATGTCTCGAAAAAAAAATAATCTGAAAAGTTCGATAAAGTTCCTTAGCTTCTATCATGCAATTAGTATCAGTGTGTTTTTACAGGAATTTGTAAAATCGAATAACATTTGAATGTTTTAAACTTTTACTATTTTCAAAAGGAATTTTTCTCGAGAATTTTTAAAATTAAAAAATTTTGCGGATCAGAACACTTTTAACATAAAAGCTGAAAATAACCAAATTTTTTTCATTCGAATATTCAAAAAGCATGTGCTAAGAGAATTGCTTCGAAAAATTTTTTTTTAATTTTTCAATAATTTGACAAAAATTCGAAGATACTTTTGAATATTCAAGAGAATAAAATGACGATATTGCCATCGTTGAAAAGTTTATCTGATAATGTTGAGAGATTGAAAGATCGAATAAAATATTTTTTGCATAACAAAATTTTATTCTGATAGATTCTATTTATCACAACTATGTGATATCTAAATTTAACAGAAATATAGCGAATCGATTAATACTTTTACAAGAAAAATGTCTAATATTGCTGGTATCGGGAGTTTAAAAAAAACCGCTTCTCAAAAATAATCGATCATGATCAGGAATCGATCATGATCGGAATGAGTAGAAAAGAAATAATAAATAAATATGAAGTAATGAGTGATGAGAAGTTAATAATCTTTCAATGAAATATTTTCAATTTTATTAGCAACAATTTAACAAGAGCAAGATTTTTATGATCTGAAGAATGGAATATGTCGAGATCTAATTGGTGAAGAAGGATGATATGTCGAGATCTAATTGCTTGCAATGCTTACAAAATACCGGATCAGAATCTGATCACACCGGATCAGAATGTGATCAATTGTAATGCATTAAGCAATAACAATTTTTCAATAGTTTATTAACCATTGAACAAATGAAATTTTGTTAGGGGAAATGAAAATAATTTAATATTACAAAATTACTTGATTATATCAGCTGTTTAACTATACGAATATCTTGATTATTTCTCATATAAAATTGCTCATATTTTCTGTTTCTGATTCCATATTGATTGATTGATTGATTGAGATTTATTGATTAATTGACCGATTGATTGATTCTTAATTTGAAAATATAATCATGAAAATGGGTGAAAATCTTTGAAAGGAAATTAATGTAAAATCGAGTACCAATTTAGAAATAGGAAAATGATATGCATTCAAATGCTGTAAAATTCTGATATTTCAAATTTGAAAACTGTCAAATCTTAAAAAAATTTACGATAGCATGTTACTGAAAGAAAGACTTATTAAATTGGAAAAGTTGGCTGAATTAACATTGTTATATGGATCGTAATCAGTCTGATTGATATGACTGTAATAATGATACAAGATTACGGTAACATCAAAATCAGCTACATAAGAGAGCTAATATTACCTGTAATTTTTATTTTGACTTATAATTTACGATGTTCAAACTACTAGATGTGTGCTTTTTTTTATAATATGAATTTCGAAGTGTGAACTCCGAGTGATAGTTTAATGACCTATTTTCATATGAATGAATGATTATTTCTAGTTCTAGTACTTATCACAACAACAGTCTAATTTATCATTCTATTCTATAATATATTATTAAATTTGAAGAATTTTGTTGAAAATCAATGGAATAAACAGATATACTTATCATTTTGAGATAAAACTTCATTACTGCTGTTTTGTATATTTAAAGATTCCAAAGAAAAAAAAAATATGTAAACTGATTACTTTTCAAAATACATTTGAATTTTAAATATATTCAATGTTTTTTTAAAAAGTGTTTGTAAACTGGCTTTATTAAATCTTCAGTTTAGTAAAAAAAAATTTCTTTAAATTAAGTGAAGTCAGTTCTTTTTGATAAGAAAAATCGTAAATGTTAATGGAGCAGAAAAATGTAATCTTCAAATAAAATGAATTTTCATATGGGAAAAATGAAAAAATCTGGGAAAGAATTGAAGCAATTTTTTATTTATGTTAGCAGTGATAATATCAATAAAGTGTTCTGATCAATATCATCGACGATGAATCAAAGACCAACATCGTTCTCGGTCTTAAATTGAATTATTAAATCTTTACAAGTATTTCTTTACCAACAAATACTTCAACTGTTTCAGTCAATTGCCTCATTACTAGAAATGCATAATAAGTAAGATAACAAGATATTTATAAACGATCGGCAGAGGTACTATAAGCAGCATATGCTTCATCATCCATGAACCATGATAAGTTATCTGATTTTGGCTTCACCAATGCTGCTGGCAAATTCAAATTCTGACCACTAATGATTTCCTGCAACAAATTTATTATTATTATCTATGAAAATTACTTTACTAATAATTTATATTTAAATATTTAAGACTTTATTCGACTTCAGCCCAACTTTTAAGCAGCTTTATGATGAGTTGACTAACTATATCGATGAGCAATTCTTTAACAACGCTTTTCATCGTTGGATATTTCAAAATTAGTTATGATGATATAAATCTAGACCACTGCTATTGACAGATTCATTTTGTATTATATTAAAACTGACCTGTATTAATTCACCTTTCTTTCTACCAGTACAAATAAATGCCACATATCGAGCATGATTAATAACTGGTAGCGTTAAGGTTATACGCCTTGGTGGTGGTTTCGGAGAATCTTCGACTGCTGCAACCCATTTAGCATCTTCCTGAAATTACATGTATATATGTATTTGTATATTGTAGAATTACTCATATTTTTTAACAAATGGTAAAGCGTTCAAAATAATGATGATAATTCACTGATATACTTACACTATTTTCACATGCAATACAGTTAAGTGAATGAGTAATAGAAATATAAAGTTAGCAATATCTTTTTAAATGACTAATTCCAATAAGTACTCATCCAAATAAATTCAAATAATGAAAAACAAATGCATTACTTATCACGCTCATTTTATCAGAATTTTATTAGAAAAATTTTATCAGAATGCAGTACCTACCATGCTCACTTCTAGACAAATTTAACATAACAGTTTAATGCCAACGACTTGTTTGGTTGTCTACATATTATTAATGATAACAATTACTGAATAAAATAAAACTTTATACCTTTAACACTGGATGTCCAGGAAACAGAGAGCATGTATGACCATCTGGTCCAATCCCCAATAACAGTAAATCAAACATAGGCCAACCTTCTTCCATTTCCGTCGTGAAATTATGTATCTGTTCTTCGTAGTTTTTCGCACATTGTGTTGCTATTAGTGGTTACTGATATGATAAAGTCGATAAATAGCGTTAATTTCCGAAAGTAACGAAATAATTTTTCGCATTTTCCGAATTACAAACTAGTCTTCGGTCCACAGTAAATGAAAGAGTTTCAAAATTTTTAATGAAAAGAAATAAAGAATTAAAACTTCCCAGATAAATAAAAACAAAATAAACAATACTGTTATCAATAGGTCCATAATGCATGAATGATTGGCTGATACTGGATGGCAGGATTTTCATATAAGCTCCTGTATTCGATTCAATATCATTTAGTGGAACCATCCGTTCATCTACCATAAACATCCGAACTTTTGACCAATTGATATCCTCCAATTTCGCCAGTAACGGTGCTATTAGAGTAGGCATCGAACCACCTGAAAAAAAATTCTTGGAATTTCTAAGCTAATAACTTAGAACTGTCTAACTAAAATTGACATAAATATAAGTTAAATTTCTATTTATACTAATAAAACATTATCGAAAGCATTCTGGCTAATGTAAGATCCTTAAACTTATTTTTATAGGAAACATCAGGTACAAGGCACAGTAAATTATTTAGAATTGATCTCCGAACTACAAGTTCTAAATTTGAAGATGATAACTTATCAGAACATCGCATTAAAACCTTCCCTTTCCTCGTAAAGGTAGATTGAATATCTTTATAAACGTTGAAAATATTTGCTTTAACATTAAACCAATTTGAGAAAAATAAGAAATAGAGTGAGTGCAAAAAAAATTTATTATGACCTTTTTTGAGTAACAAATGATTCAATGAATTTAATCAGTTCATCATTACTATTATGACTATCATTAGTATCATCTAATCGATTTTAGGGAATTTTTTTTGTTTCCTTCTATTTGTTGAAATAAAAATACGAAAAAAATTTATATAAAATTAAACTGACAAAAATTTCTAAATTTTGTCTTTTAATTTCAGCGCCTGCTGCGAAACTTAACTAAAATATAAAATTCATTCTTTCATTAATGAAAAAATTTTTTTTAATTTTTTTTCAAAATCAATAGTTAATTATTCATAAATAGTCTTATAAAAAAATTTTATAATTATTAGGTAAAGTGCTTAACAGTAAAAGTTAGAAAATCCTGAGTAATGAGTCGCTGAAAATTCAAATCTTATCATTCAGAAAAGATGGGAATTTCATATGAAGCTTTTAGCACCATTTCGTTCAGCAATTGCTTTCATAAGAATCCCTTTCATATACAATCCAAATTTACCATTTAAATCAGCGAAATTTTCAACAACTACCACCTTCCCTTTGCAATTCAGCAAAACATGTTCATCAATATCACCATCCAACGTTTCTTTCATCATTCAACCTAGAATTCAGCAAATTCATGACAGTTTGAATTTCATTATCAAACTATTCAAATTTCCTTATAGCATAAAACATGTTGTGATAATTCTAAAAAAAATCAAATAATCAATGCATTCAGTCAAATAATCAATAATTCTAAAAAAAATCAAATAATCAATGCATTCAGTCAAATAATCAATAATTCTAAAAAAAAAATCAAATAATCATTGCATTCAGTACATACTTTGCATAGTCGAAAAAGCGAAAAATTTCTTAACATTATTAACAAAATCAATTTTAAAATAATCGATAAAAAAACAACACTTTCTTTGTAAACCAATGAATGATCGCTTTCTTTTATAATAAGAAATAATTAATCACTATGCTGAGAATGCATGATATGAAATGAAATAAGATAAGAGAGATAATGGTTTTATTATAAATAGTTTTTCATTTTCAACGATAGTAAATTTAACAAATAAAATGAGATAAATAAAATTTTTCATAAATCCTGAGTGTCTCATTATTTTTCAATTTAATAAAAACACATCATCAACAGCAAAAACAAGACATTCATTCAAAAAATAAGCATAATTTTTTTCTAATAATTCAATTACTATGATTGAAATTGCAATACCACCATGAAATCACATAGAAAAAAATAAAAAGGCAATGAAAAATAAAACAAAAAAAAACATGCCCAATAAACTTACCCAAGTTTTTAATGGCGAATCTTTCTCTCGGTGATTTATTTTTCAGGACAAAATCAAAATCAAAATCTCATATACTATAATTATGCAAAATTTAATGCATTGCACATTAATGATATGTGTAGATTTAACTTATCACTTACAGCTCAATTCAGCATATCATTCTTTTACTTGCAAATATATTTTTTTCAGAATAAAGAATGCCATAATAAAGAGATACGATAATTTTGGGGTTTTAAAATTATCGTATCTCTATCTCTTGTTAAATTTTGGAAAATAATAAGCAGCGTGCTGCAGCAAAGCTAATGAATCAACAAAACAACATTTTCTCTTCGCATCCTTTAGGAATGCAAATGTTTCACAATCTATTTTATAAAAAAACATTCCAAAAAACCAAGATCCAGAAATCCAAGATCAAAAAAAAACCAAGATCCAGGAAAATTAAAAGAAATCCATCCAGCAACAATCATACTTCTTCAGCAATTTTTTTCCAACTGCAATGCAACTTCTGTTGCTATGCTTGCGGCTAATTCCGGCTTCAACAATTCTTTTATCTATAGAAAATGTAAGAAAAATGATTAATTTCAGTAAAGAAATTATGCTTTGGATGAGATAAATGGAGATTTAAACCATAATAAGTATTTTTTTTAACTTATATTCTTCAGAAATCCTAGTAAAATACAATTAAACTGACAGGACATAAAAACAAAATAAGAACAGAATAATGTAAAATTACTTGAAAACTGCTGTAAAAGATTAGCAATTTGAATTACTTACAAACATATAAAAAAAAGATGTTAAATCTGTTAATTTCAAATTTAACTTGAATTATTTTCTTCTAATAAATTTACCTCATAAGTAAGGGAAGCATCATAAGCAAGCACCACCGTTGTATCGTAGAGCGGAATATGATACATCGCAAGGATATTCACACATTTGCCACACGTGCTATAACTGATCGGATTTTCATTGGTATTACCTTAAAATACATCCAGTAAATGTATTCAATTCTAAGAGAGATGCATAGGAAAATGTTGCAAAATATAAAAGTTACGGTATGTGTGTCTATTTTTGCAATAATATTTTTAAAGCCCAGTAATACCTCTTCCAAATTCTGCGAATAACCTCCGGTCATATTTTGTTCTTCGCTTGCTATAGGTGAAATCCAAACATAACCATTACGTCCAAAAATCACAGTAACACCACATGGCAATGTATGAAAGTGTGATTTTCTTCGTTTGATCAAATATGGAGAAATTTTTATTAAAGTTCCTTGCGAAAGCTAAAATTATTTTTGTCCAGCATGAATAACAAAATAAAATAATTCGATAATATTCTTGGGATTATATTACTTAATGAAATTTAAAAATGAAACATGACATCAATGCAACACTAAAACATTATTTGAAAATTTACTACATTCATTTCAGTTTAACATTCAGCTTTTAATTCATTTTTAGTATTTCAATTCTTAGCACCGAGGTAAGCAATCTATCAAAAAAAATATTTGCGAAAAATCAAAAAGTCGTCTTATTTGAAAAAACAAAGCGTAACCATTAATAAGTTTTTAACATATTCTTGTATAATGACAAGTTTCTTAATATATTCTTGTATAATTACTAGCATTCCAATCATTTTCAAAGTATATATGCAGTTGAATTCAAGACACAGATGCATTATCTCTGATGACCAAATATTCTCATTGATCAGAAAAAACCAACGTAAGGAAATTTTAAATTGAAATAAAACATTAAACTGAAATAAAATTTCACTTTCAAAAATTTAAAAAAGAGCAAAAAAAGAAAAAACGCACTTTCCCATATCTTAAATTTCTCGTGTGTAACAATAATTGTCCATCTGAATGCACCTTTTGTATTTCAGCCTGATAATAAAAATCAACGAAAATAAATTGCACATTTCAACATAAAATTAATTAAAGAATAACTGAAAGATTTGCATAATGAAGAAATACTGAATATATTACACTGCTAAACAGAATAGAATAAGAAAAATTACGCTGATAAGATCTCCTTCTTTGAGATATTCACGCATCATTCGTTCATCTTCCACCGATTTTCTCCTCTACAAGTCAAATTCTTGAGTAAGAGATGGAAATGAAAATTAAAATGGAAAAATAACATATGAAATCATTGAAAGCAGCACAACATATTAAAATAATCTTTAATGGCTAATTTTAATTAGAGAGAACCATACCAATTCACCACCGGGCAAGTTAACACTGGAAAGAAGTAACGTCGAATCTAATCTAGAATTCGTTTCAACTTTCCACCTTTTTTGTTGCACTTCTGTAATTCGTCCAATCACCACATCACCGATTTCTCCGTTATATCTAGAAGAGAATGAAGAAAAATACAAAGCCAGAATAAAATATACAAAAAAAAAAATCAGAAAAATAGATTGCAAAAATATATTTACAAAATTAAGGTATCCAAATAAGCCTCAAACAAGAGCACACCTGC
This sequence comes from Dirofilaria repens, assembly GCA_008729115.1. Lineage (NCBI taxonomy): Eukaryota > Metazoa > Nematoda > Chromadorea > Rhabditida > Onchocercidae > Dirofilaria > Dirofilaria repens. The sequence continues at coordinate 81,156 of SNRZ01000130.1, forward strand.
TTTTCAAAGGTCGTACTGAAACGAGCTTGTTAACTTGTTCAACAATACCACCCACTGATGCTATCAAGTCATCATCACGCATATATGTTCCATGACCCCTAAAATATTTCTACATCATTTTATTCCTAATTAAAAACAAAGATGCCAAAAACAAGAACTGGTAACATTTCAACAGATAGAATGTGTCAACGCAGAATATTCATCACAAAAAAAAAAATCATCGAAAGCTGACAGCAAAATGTTTTCAATATTATCATTCATCAATTAGTTTATATATGTTAAAGATAAATCAAAGGATAAAAGAAGTATTTTGTTTTGTTACTTTACCATTTAACAAAGCATTATCTTATTAATCTTACTAGAACCTCATAAAATCAGTGTGAGAAGTGACTTTGGCACCAGGTACAATCAATTTATTCTCGGGAACTCGTCTCTCCGTTACGATTACATCTAGTTCTTTGAAATTTGAAGGTCCAGCAATTTCCACTGACATCTGCAAAATTCTATTGAATGTTAAAATGAATAAACTAAACAAATTCTTCATCTCGCAAAAATTCTTAGTCTAAAATAGTCATATGAATCTACTATAAAAGAAATTCCTGACTCATTTTTTACGGAATTCTAAAGCTACCGAATGTTTCACCAAAAATATTTTCAGAATTTCATTAAAGAAAAAGGACATAAAAAGTTAGAGATAAGTAAAAATGAAACTAAAATATTAATGAGAACAAAACAGTAAAGAAAAGTGATATATATAATCAAGTAAGCATAATACAATATTGAAGATTAATGCTTCTTGACTACTTATCTCCGATATCTTAACTATTTATTAATATTATCTCCGATATATTGACTATTCATTAATATTATCTTCGATACCTTCCCATGTGAATTCATCCCATGTAATAAATCTCTGATATAAAATATTTCAGCATACCGTACGACTACTAATTTAAAAGATATGGAATCATCATCCTGTCGGAAGTCCCAACAAATTCAGTTATTTTAACCAATTCTATATACTAAATTTTTGAGTCGTTTCCATATACATAATTTATTCGATATTTTATATAGGATGACACAAAAGATAACAAATTTTCATGAATTTAATAAGCATCCTAACAAAAAAACCACCAATAGAAATAGAGGTAAAAAACAAAAGTTTCATCATCGAATTAGAGATAAAATTCTAAATTGATTGATCGGATAAAAAGAATTATCCAGTAATTAAGATCCACAGAAGAAATGATCAATTAGGGATCGAAATATTGAAAAAATCTATTTAAATTTCAATATTTAAGAGTAGGGATAGCCTGAAAATATATGGATCAAAGAACAACATCACAGCATTGAAATATTTTATTATTTCTTCGAACTGTACAGCTAACACTTTGATAATACTGAAAACGAAGTGTACTATGAATGGTATTATTTAATCTGAAAATCAAATAGAATCATGTTCAAAATCATTATCTGTAACAGCGGAAGGTAAACCAATGGCAAGTTTAATATGAGTCAATACAGCAGCTTCAAGACATGAGTGTACATGGGCTGTTGCTTTTCGAGCTGCTTCCAATATTAGTATCAAATGGTTTTTGTGTAGCCTATTTTGTAATTCAGCCAGTACAATTGCATCTTGTCCCGATATTGTAGCCACTGTTAGTCGAGGAATGATACCCATTTCTTCACGTGAATTGACGTCTACACAAGCTAATCCATCAGGTGCACAAGCACATGACGCTGCTGCAACCAGGCCACGCATCGGTACGCCTGCATCAGCAAGTGCTAAAGATCCCACATTAACACATGCAGCCAAATGGCTTCCATCTGCCTGAAAAATAAATTCCAGAAGAAGCATCAAAAATAAGTACTTTAGGAACATACATTTTGAAAAAAAAAATGAAAGGCGATATAAAATCCTCTGCAAAAGTTCTTTAATATAAAGAACGTATTCTTCGAGAAATTAATAATTTTGGAGATGAAGAAAAATCCCTCTCAAATAATAAAAAAAAAACCATCTCCTAAAAAAAACCCTCCTCTTAAAAAATCTCAAATACATCAACCAAAATCTGCTGATATACGCAGAACATATATATTAAAAAACTTTGTCCTTATTGAAGCAACATTGTTTCATATATCGGTGAGATCTAGGAATCTGAAGCAATTAATCAACGATGAATTAGAAAATTTATAACATAAAAATACAAGCATAAGTAATTCGAAAATACCTGTAACAATTCACAAAAAATATCAATTTGAGATCGTGGATAATTTTCGGTCAGGACAGCCGCTTCGAACGCTTTTTCCATTAGGCGAGCAAATTCAAGTGACCGACGATCTCCTCGTGGTCGTTCCTAAGACAATAAGTTTCTTACAACTATAATAAATAGTTATATCTCAACTTTTTTACAAATAAAATCGGTAATAGATGAAGAACAAATAAGTAGTTTCTGACAAATTACTAAAGAATTGGAAATAAGGTAAACCTTTCGTTCATTAGTCGAGAATGTAGCCATGCTATATTGACAATTGATAATGCAACGATCCTCCAATAAGCGACTTCGTTGTTTGGGTTCATGAGGACCATATACTGCGCACAAAACCTAAATCATTTAGACATAAACGAAGAAATATAGAGAGATTTAAAATCTCAATCTGATAAGTGTCGCAAAATCATACAGAATTTATCCTATTTCCTTAAATATTTTCACTTAAGCGAAGCATACGCTTTATTTTTATCGTATAATCACTTATAAATAACAAGAAACGTAATAATAATTAAATACATATCGAGTAGCACTAATTAAATACATATGTATGATTAGTATCCAAATGAAATATTGAATAACCTTAGTATTGCCTTGTTCAAGATATGCTGAACCATCAGCTTGTGAATAAACTCCTAATTTATAATTTAGATTCCTAATTTGATGTGGCTTTCGACCATCTTGACGATAACCATGCTCTGATATGATATTCATAGTTTACTCCTGCAAAAATCTAAGTACAGAGAAATTAAAAATGACAAAAAAGAAAGAAAACGAAAAAAAACGAACTATTATTTTGATAACTCTTCCTTTTTAAATAGTTTATTTGGCGCCTGCTCAGCAAATATTAGCATGAGACGTTGATTTGTTCGTATGTGTTTATCAATGCCTGTAAAAATATCATATGTAACATTCAAACATGACATTCATAAATCTTTCAAACAAATTATTTGCCTAAATATGAATAATTTCAAAAACAGGTCTACTTTGACTAATACTTTACTCGATGGATGTACTATGCAGCATTTACAAATCTATAAGAGTACAGCTTAATACAACGATAATTTGTACTTTGGAGTATATACATATAAAATAAAAATAATACTGCTATTTGTTTGACTTGAAGAATGGGCAAGAATATTAAAAAAAATATCAAAAAGTAAAATATCATGATGAAAATCATAACAATAATCCTTATCTAAATACCTAATCTTTCACGGCATCTCACTTAGATATTCAATACGAGTAAGGAAAAACTGAATTTTATACACTATATATCAAAGTAGTTTTGAAGACAGATATCTCACTGGATTAAGAGAGAAGCCTAGAAGATTCAAATTACCCTAATTAGGCCACAATCACATTAAATTATGAATTCCAGACAATCATTTTGTTAATTCAGATTCATTCTCGAGCAAACTTCAAGGAATAAAAGAAATGCTATAGTTTTAACTTGAAGATGAAACAAAAGTATTACTTACATTTATTGATACATTCTGCTTCGGGTTCAATTAGCTGATGATGGTTGAATTCTCGAATGCACGCTCGAAAACACGAATCTGTCAAAGTATTGTAAACCGTAAGAAATTCCTTGAGCTAAAAAGCACTAATTAAACTTTATTAACCTAATAAAATTCATCATATAGCAATAAATGCATAAATCCGGCGTTATTACAATAAAAATAGAGACAATAACGTGACGTGACGTAACGTTTTTAGGTCACGTATATTATATAAAAATTATAGGTATATATCTAGTATGAGCACTACTATATGGCGCAATTTGTTTGCATTGAATGCTTAGAAGTAATCACAAATATATTTTATATTGAGGAACAATAGGAAATAATGAAAGATGACAGGTCAAAGGTTAAATAACATCCACGCGAAATCTGAATTATCGTACAAAAACTTACTTGCGTGATATCAGCACTCATTGACCTGCCAGATTTGCATTTATGTCCTATGGTATTTTACGGTTGATGCCTAGATTCTGTTTTTGTTGTTAATAAGCCAAAAAATGTTCCAGGTGTTATTTGAATAGGTATGGCTGAGATTTTCCAGAGGTTTCAGATTCTTTTCCTTTGAATTAATTTAATTAAAAAGCAGCAAATATTATAAAATAATATAGTACGATTTTTTGCTTTCAAATAGCGTAGTTTCAATAAAATTATATTATTCAGAAGGAAAAGAAATGGCATCAAGTTGGTTCAGAAATCCTGTATCGAAATTACTCCGGCAAGAAATCGGGATAAGCGATGTGCAAGAAGGACGGAAAAGTAAGGATGAATACAGGAAACAGAAGGTAAGTGTCAAGCCTTTGTAATTCTTTTAATTTATCCAAAATATTGTAAGTGAAAAAAATGGTGCAAATAAATAAAACTAAAGCTTTTTTGTAATTTTAAATTGGAATGAAAAAGTTTTTTGAAGGATTTGGAAGAAGAGCAGAAATTAGGTATAGCACCAGCAACAGTAGATGTTGTCACAGGACGTGATATCAATCCGCATATTCCAGAATTCATTGCAAAGAATCCGTGGTATGTACCAGCTGATGGGCCTACTTTACAGGTTGATTTAATTCAAGCGCTGTGGAAATATCCTAAAAATGAAGAAATATATATTAAAAATAATTTTTTTTTCTTTCAAAAGTTAGGAATGAAATAGAATTGATCATTCTTTTTCATTTCGATTGTCTTTTAAAACTTTTTTTGATTTCTCGAGAAATTCTAAATTTTAGCATCAGAGACCACACGAAGAAAGACAGATTAAATGGTCATCAATTGATGATTGGTATAAAAGAGGTACAACAAATGAAAGAGCTACGAAGTTTCGGGAGGTTAGTTTAAAATTAAGCTGAATATTGCAAAATATATTAATTTTATTTTTTGCTTTTGTAATGCAGTTGTTATAAAAATTAGGGTGCTTGTGAAAATTGTGGTGCTATGACACATCAAAAAAAGGACTGTTTGGAAAGACCTCGTAAAATCGGTGCCAAGTGGACAAATAAGAATATTTCTCCAGATGACTATGTTCAGGTTTGTCTTCTAAATTCTTTAAGTTGTCAGGTGAGCCGAATTTGAAAGATTTCTTCGTTATAAACAAAATTATGGTCTGACGTTTAAGTTAATGATGAGTTAGGTTTAAATCATTTTTTATACTATGAATCATCAGGCATAATTGAAATTTTATTGATTGTTGAAAGTTTTTATTGTAGTTGTTTCCTTTTTGTAGCATGTGAAATTTTTTTTTCTTCAGCATTATATCGGAGAAAATTATAATTGTAGCCAAACTTAACGCTTGGTTGGGATGCAAAACGAGATCGATGGAATGGGTATGATCCACAGACATATAAGCAGGTTGTTGAAGAGCACGAAAAACTAGAACAAACAAGAAAACTTCTCAGGGAGGAAAAGGTAATTTTGGTTTCCTTTAATTGTTATGTCTTCGGTAGCTGTATTTCAGATTAGTTTCATTTGTTTTAGATGAAAGGGGAACTTTTGAAAGAAGAATTGGAAACAGGAGAAAGTAATCATCATATGGCGGAGGAGCCTGCAGATGAAGATATGTATGCTGATGACGCTGATATGGCAGGTGTGACTGTCGATATGGATTCGCGAACACGAATCACTGTGAGGAACCTTCGTATTAGGTATGGAAATAAAGATTCCAGTAACATGTGATTTATTTCAAATATTAACATTAATTAAAGGTAATTTCAGAGAAGACACTGCAAAATATTTGTATAATTTGGATCCAAATGGGCCTTATTATGATCCAAAGTCGCGTTCGATGAGGGAGAATCCATTTGCAGTAAATAAATTTCATTATAAAACAATATACCTTTTTTTTTTCGCTGCTTTAACTGTTCTTTTTTCCAGTCATCGAAATTGTCTGATTTCCTATTGAAATTATTATTTTATAGAATTTACCTGGAAAAGAAAAAGACGCGGCGAAATTTGCTGGTGAAAACTTTATACGTTGTACGGGTGAAGTAGTTCAAGCTAATGAAGCACAAGTGTTTGCATGGCAAGCTCGTTGTAAAGGTATGTCGTATTCTTATGATTAACGAGATAAAGTTGCGGATAGGGTGATGTGTCTAGTTTTTATTTAAGGATTTAAAGTTCATCTACAGAATTTTATCTTTTTCTCTTATCCATGAAATATTCTACTAAACCTAGTCTGTTCATTTCGATAAGAAATGAAGAATGTAAAAAAACAAAACATTTGTGTTATGAATAGAGAACATGCAGAATTGCGTATTGGAACTTTTAGATTTCATTAAAATCACTATAGCATTTTTGCAAAAATTCTATGCCAAAAAAAAAAATTTCCAAAAAAGAAACTAGTTAAGTAAATGTTGGTATTTGTTTTTAATCAAAATTTTGTGACATGTTAATTTTCATTAATTCAGTTTAACACTTTCTTAGTTGTTGTTATTAATTTTAATATTTCAATACAGGAATTGATGTTCATGCATTAGCTGAACCAACAAAACTAGAAGCAATGAAGAAAGAATTTGAAGAGCAAAAATTGGGTGCGAAAAAAGAGCATAAAAGCAAATTATTGGAAAAATATGGTGGAGAGGTATGTATAATATCAGTTTATATTATTATGTTACTAAAAAATATTGGGTTATTTTTCTAGCTGGGAATTAATCAATTTCAGTTTTATGTGAATTTCACTTTTATTAGCAGTGAAATCTTTGTAAAATCTCCAATTATCGTTTAAAAATTCACGCAATTCTATATAGAGAAGATAAATGAGAGAGGAAAGAACGTATGAGTATTGAAAATATTTCCAGGAATATTTGCATGCACCACCGAAGGAATTATTATTGGCACAAACTGAGAATTATGTGGAATATAACAGAAAAGGAAAAGTAATCAGTGGTGAAGAGCGACGAGTGGTACGAAGTCGTTATGAGGAAGATAAGTGAGTTGACTTATGTTATTTTTTATGGTCTTTTAAAGAATTATTGATTTAATTGGATTTAAGAAAACTATAAAGTTGAGTAATGCATAGGATTTTTACAAATGTTTTCAGTAAATATGTAAGGAGTATATATGACTATGTAAACATAAATTTGTTAACATTCGGCAGTGATAGTAATATATTTCGAATGTTTAGATATTTGAATAATCACAAATCTGTTTGGGGCTCTTATTGGAAATCGGGGCAATGGGGTTTCGCATGTTGTCATTCTTTGATAAAGAACTCATATTGTCTTGGTGAAGCTGGTAAAACTGGGAATGCATTGGGTTCGGAAGCAACTGTTTTGCCACAAAACACGAGCATAGGTTCAAATATCAAACAAGAAACTACCGGTATATTTTTATCAGTTGTTAAAGCTGAGTGGTCAGCTAGTCTCCAAACAGTTACATTCCGTTATTTTCATTTGTATATAAATAGTTTTTCAGATACAACATCAGAAAATGGGTTGGAAGGGGAGGGAAGTTCCTCTGCTGGTGATGAATCATCTTCAGAAGTTACGGATTCCGAGATAGATGCTGAAAAAGAAAAGGAACGAGAGAAAGAACGGCAGTATGAGCTTGAGAAAGGTGCTTGACATATTTTTACATTTTTTTTAATGCTAGAAATATAATAAATGCCAAAGCAACTATTTTATCCCAAAACATGAGTACAAACGCTGTCCAAATTCAAGTGAAAATTTATTAATTTCTATTTTTCGTCATTATTGATATTTGAGGATATGTTAAATGTATTTTAAAAGAAAAAATTGTTATTTTTTTGGTATTTAGCGAAACGTGATGAAAGAAGACGTGAAAAAAAAAGAGAGAAGAGGAAGCGACAAAAAGAGCGGAAAGACAAAAATAAAAGGGAGTCAAAGTTAAAGAAAAGAAAAAGTTTGAATGATATATCACCCGGATGATATGAAAAAAAAGAAAAAAGAGCTTGAAAATGCAATTAAAAAGATCAATGAGGACCGGGAAAATGCTGAAGAACAAATGGTATTTTTTTTCAACTTCAGTAAGAAGAGTCTGTTTCATTTTTAATGAGAAAACAGGTAGGAATTACCGATTTTTAGGATGTGAGTCAAGTCGTATATTCAGGATCATATGTAACATAAAATTAAATATTGATTAGCAGAAAATTATATATCTTTTCGGTGGAGTTTTCAAATTAATAATTTATTGGTAGTAGTAGCTGCTAACGAAATTATATTAAGATTGGACAGAGAGAAATAATAATATAAATTTTCAGGATGATCGAAAACGGCGCTATCATTCCAGTTATGATGTAAACGCCCCAACACTTGCTGAAATGGAAGCTTATAAGTTGACAAAAATTTATGCTGATGATCCAATGTCTGCATTTATAAAAGAAAAACGTTCGAAGAAACATTCAGAAAAGGATTGAATCCTTTTTGATCTTATGAAATTGATTTTGTGAAATTATCCAAATCAGATTTTGCGTTTTGATTGTTGGATAGATTTTTTTTAAAGGAATGATTCATTAATTGTGCGAGTGACAAACTCAAGCAATTAACAGTATTCCATAAGTTATATTGTTTGAAGCGTTTTCGTTTGAAAGCATTTTTTTCCGGTATAAACCGAAATTTTCTCACATTTTATTCCAACCAATGTAACTATTTGCTTCTTCAGATTGTATATAACAATATTATATAGTATAAAAATGTAATAAATGACGAATGTTATAGTCTTGCGCATAATGCATTATGTATTAATCTTAAAACGATGATATAAATGAAGCCTGATGTATTGGATAGTATTAGATTCGCTTTATATGAATCGATAGGTACTCGAGATACAGGATGAAGAGTGATTTCGATTGCTCAATGATGAATTGTATTCTTCGATAATATCTAAGCTCTGAAGACAACAGTGGTAAAAATTTATTTGATCGGCTTCTGAGAATGGTCGACAGTAAGTGTTTTGATATTTTACAATTATATATGTGCATATTATCAATAAGCTACTGATAATTAGGTTCCTGGCTTCTTATGATTAGAAGTTGAAGTTATCTACATCGATAAATGGGTTTAATGAGAAGTGAATTAAGATGTTTACAAGGAAATATTTATAGGGAAGATTACTGTGTAATTGTAATGAAGGAGAAAGTAATTGTTGGCTAATTATCATTAAAGCATTGCATATAGGCGACAAAAATTATCAATCAATAAATATATCATTTAAAGTTTGAAGGTAGAATAGCTTCAACAAAACTAATATGTGAAATTTTGTTTGATCGGGATATTTTCATTTGAATATAACTTTTTAGTTCAAACACAATTATGGATTTGGGATCAAGGAATCACGGATTTCTTGGTACTGAATGCTGCTCTCGATTCACATAGCAATCTACGCTTCATCTTTTTATGTATGGAATGGTCAATGCATGGTGCATTATGGCTAATTTTTAGGTAATGAAATAATAATTAGCAATTAGATGAAAGTTATAGATTATTAACTAATCTATAAAATCGTTTTGTATTTTGTAGTCGTATGGAATGGGCATAGGAGAATTTATTCATCATATTTTTTTTAAATCTAGCAGATAATTTTTCTAATTTTTTAAATTATTTAATTTTCAAGTGAGTTCGATGATATTATTTTCAGTGCATTTATGTTTATGGTATCTGTGAAATATAATTTTTCATTGAATACCAGATATGAATTAACGGTATTAATATTGGGTAAACAGTTTAATTTTTTAAACGGTGTTTTTTTTTTTTTTCAAAATTATCAGAATCAGCATTTTTCCTTTTCTTTTGCAAAAATTAGAATCTGAAACATTTTAGGTTTACGAATTCAATAAATTTTTTTTAAGGTCTCTGTGCTGATTTGATAATTGTTGGAGCTATTAAAGGAATCGTAAAAAGATCGCGACCGTTTTTTGATGTTAAGGACCAGGTTTACGATTGTTTTAAATTCAAATAAATGCTAAAAAGATTTATATCATACATTTTCACTTCTTCTCTTGTCTTCTTTATCTAATACTTTGAACTTTTTGCTTTTTTATATTCATTTGAATTACTTTTTTCTTTTAATGTTTATCCGATCGTACCGTAACTGCTCTTTTGCCAATCTTTATAACACAATTATAGATCCGAATTTTGAAGTTTAAATTTTTCGAAGTATCCTTCGTGACTACAAATTGCTACAAATTAGGTAATATCAAATACTATCGGATAATCGTTAATTCCACTTCGATATACATATGTTTTGTAGATCTATGAAGCACCTTATTTCGATAAATTTTCATTTCCTTCTGGTCATTCCTCTCGTGCTGCAATGTTGTCGATGTTATGGTATGGACTTTTAGTTTTCAACTATTGAGATAAAAACGCAAGAAAAAATACTTTGCATATGAGAATAGGATAAATCTTGTTTATTTATGATCTACTTTAAAATATTCCATTGCCAGAAGTAATCTTAAATTAAACTTGCAAATAAAATGTTGTTTACCGTTTCAGCTTGAACTTCTATTCGTTTCCGTACTTCATTACTCTCTTTTTGAAATTATTTCCATTTATGTTGGGAGCTTCTCGAATTTTTATTGGTCGACATTATGCTAGCGATGTTGTAATGGGTTCGTAATTATCAACTTTTTTCTTTTCCTTTTTTTTCTTGTTAAAAATGATTTGTTCAAATAATTGTGACTATAAAGCTTCTCTTTAGAATTTTTCTTCGCAACTTTGACATTTTCAGCAAAAAGATTTCCAAATTCTGAAAAAAAAATTTCAAAATCTTGAATTTCCAAAGCCCGTAACTTCAAAATATTAAATCATTTAATTTAAACTTGAAATTTTTGGATCTTTCAGATTTCTAAAATCTTTTTTTTTTAAAAATTTTCTTTATAGGTTTATTTCTTGGTTATGCAGAAGCGAATTTTATACAATTTGTGCCTTTACATGCAGCAGATCTTTTGAAACAGATGTTTTCTCCGGTATTTAGTAGTTATGAACAATGAGAGACTTAATCTGATGTAAGCGTAGAAAATTTTTTTTATTTTTGTATTATAATGTTTAGTGACTAGTTGTGTTCGTTTTATTGATAACAATCATTTTTAAAACAATTGTTATTTGAATGTGCCTTTTTTTCATCGATCCTTTACATAAATATATAATTTCAAAAGTTTTCAAAGTACTAGTATATAGTCTCGAAATATATAATTAGTAAAATATATAATTAACGAAAATTTGCAAACATACTGATTACACTAGCATCAATATCAGCGGTCGATTGTGTTGAAATATTAATTTTCGAATTGGATAGACTTAATATCGAATTTTTAAATACAATTTACTATTCAAATAGTTTCATTGGAAACTCAAAATTTTCAACAACTAAACAGTCTAAACAATGCAGTGAAATCTCTTGTCGCAAGTTATGCCAATTTTTTTCATACATTTTATCATTGTTTAAGCATCATAATTTTGAAGGGAGAAATGAGCAAAACGTCGAGTATAATAGCTATTTGATTTTTGAATAAAATTCATTACAGAGAAATATCAGAATTTTGTTTTTTAGATAAAATTCATTCATATTCTTTTTTCTTTAAGAATTAAAATTTTGACTTCACATTAATTCTATACGTGAATTCTAAAAATTTTTTTTATTGATGTACTCCATTCTTATTGTGATAGAAAAAATGATTTCTGCAAAAAAATACCTCTGTGATAAGAAGATGCCTTTGCGATAAGAAGATGAGATTAAATAATCTTTTTTTTTTGTTTGTGATAAACAAAGTAATAATTTAATAGATGAACCTCTATGATATGGATTGTATTTTGGCTACTAGTTCTTGATCATTTCTTCAAAAAGAGCCTATTTATAATCATAAGTCCAGATGAATTCAATTGAATTGAATAATTGATTATAGAGGTAATATGAGCTGGTCGCAAACAATCAGCCAAAAAAATTACGATACAATCAGTATGGAATCATGTTTTTACGTGGATGTATGATTATAAATTAAGATTCAAACAAATGTATTTACTTGTATTCACTTGGACAGTATATTATTAGGCATATATATTTTAATCGAAGTTAACTTTGCAAATGAAATTAGTGGCATCATTGTAGTTGAAAAATGAACTGATAATTTTATGATAAAAATGCTAAGAAGAGTTTCATCAATTGATTTTTGCTTTTTTTTTATTTTTCTGAATTGAATAAATTTCCCCATAAATATATTACTTCATACTTCAAATTCAGTTTATATTACATTTCTTAGATTCAAGAGATGCTTCACGTTTAATCACAAAATAGTACCATTTTTATCAAAAAGCTGAATTAGCAATAATTTTAGTATAGTTTAATAGTAAAATAATATTAGAGTAAATGTTAGCGATATAGGTTTTTAGTGTATTTTAATTTAATATACATGTATAAAATAATGTTAGATATAAATGATCATTCGATATAAAAATCATTCGATATAAAAATCATTCTGCAATAATGCGAGACATTTTATTCAGCCGCACATATCGTTTCAAATACAAATTAGAAAATAATATTTAAATCAAAATTTACAACCTAAAAATTTTAACAAGAAAATGCACTGCGAAAATTTCCAAACTAGGTTCGAAAATTTTAATTTCGCTATACAAAACAAGAAATACACTTGACCATTTAATGGCATATCTTTTTTATCATAAAACATTAAACGTCCAATTTATGCCTTCATTATACCACATCCTTCAAGCTATGTACAAATGCCATTTTTAATATGATTTTTTTCTGATTTTCACATCATTTCAATATAACAAAAGTCTTCTTAAATCAGATCAATGAAATTGATTCCTGCATTTTAACATTAACAAATCAAGAATCACTGTATGAAACCAACAATAAAAAAAATATGATTTTTGACAAAAATGTTAATTACCACTTTATGTTCAAAGCTACATGAATAATAATGATACAGTAACCATGCACTTTTCATAAGTGCAAAAAATTTCAACAATTTTTCTGATCCTTATCTCTATAAAAAACTTATTATTACAACCACTAAAATTTAAACTAAAATAAAGGAGATAATTACTCAATAGTTGAAACTGGTAAAACTGTAACAACATGAACTTAATCAAAAAATGTCTAAAGTGGTATATTTTATTCTATACACAATCTTGTGGTATTAAATCTATAAATCAGCGCCAACAGTAAATAGTAATGCATTTTGGGGTATTAAGAACATAATCTCTTCTAATCATCAAATTCGATCAATGAGAACTTCTTAGCATTATTCATTAAATAATTTATATTAAAGGAACCGAATGATCCAAAAATAAATTGCAAATAAAAAATTTTCTTCAAACTAAAATTTCATCGTAACCTATAGGAATGGCATAGCTTTTCACCCGACTGAAAAATAGCGGTGGATATGACTGATGATCAGTAGTATCTAGACAACTGTGAGACACTTTACCATCCAAATAAGTTATTGTACAATTATATTCAAAAAATTGCAATACACAATGAGCTCGTCGTTTCTTTCCATCTCCGAAATGTAATTTTATGTCGAATTTTTGATCCACTATCTACAATTCGAAAAATAAGCAAATAGTGAAATGCAGCAAAATTTACTTATTTTTCTAAATGAAATTGAACTCACGTCATACGGCAAAAATTGATGAAGCGATTTACGGATGATCCGCGTTCGATGCAGCGATTTTTCATTATTTCGATGAAACTAAATTTTTCTAAAGTTGAAATGCAAATCATTGTTTTCTACACAAACTGATATTAAATATTAGACGAAAATTTACTGAATAAAAATGAAAGCAAAATCTTTCCATCAGCTTATGAAATGCTACCTGTGCTTCTATACAATCTTGTCCTGCCATCCAGTAACGACCACAGAGAACTCCAGCTAAACGAGGAGCTTTTGATTTCAATAGTCCCACAATTTGTGCTGGCGCCTCAGATGTGATAATCATAACTACTGTACCTAAAGATGGAAAAGAAATATTTTCTTCATCAATTGTAGGTTTCAATCTCAGCGAATGAAAATCTAAGGATTTTTAGGGTTTTACTATAAAAATAACAAATAACAGAATAACATAATAACAAACCATCTGCAAAAAATTTCAGCATCCGATAATAAACAACTATATGCCAAGGTTTATAGAATTGGTCCTGAAAAACTACCAAGAAATTATTCTTTAAAAATTTCAACAAATTCAACTGCATTTTTTTTTTTTTTTTTTTTTGCAATATGTTATATAATATTAGATCGAAGAAATGACGTCTAGATAATGAACAAAATATGAAGAATTTCTTAGGATGTAAAGAGCAAAAATACCTGAAAGGATATTTCCCCATTGCGGAGATATGTCACTTTCCCGATGTAAACACCGTGAAAATATGGATGTGGACATGTGATATACAGTTGACGCCAACTAGTTAATGTAGCAAATGAGATAGTGTTAACATATTTTGCGCCAAAAGTCAGACGACAAATTGCATGCCATAATTCTTCGTCACTAAAAAGCATTACTAGTGAAAGAAGATATTTTTTAAAAATGATACACTGACGAACAGATAAATGAATGATCTATAATTTTATTTAAACAAGTCGGCATTAATTTGATAACAAATTAATGCTAATTTTTCTGTAATAATTACATGTGTTTTCTACACAAAATATATTAATTTCATAGAGTCCGTATATCACTCAAAATATCGGCTTCTTTTCTAATACTAATTGTGTCATAGTTATTGTATCATTTGGCAAAAATGGCATTTGAGGCTACAGGTAAGAAATTTGGAGCAACTCTTAAATTTAAATTAATAATCTATGAAACATTGAAGCAGCTCATACCGTGCAAGGACATAGAACCCAGCTGAAGTCATTGACAGCAATTCCAGGCAGTAGACGTCAAGTTCACTCCCGACAATGTATCGCATCAATATAGAAAGCAATTCCACAGGTAAGAGCGCAATTGGGCAAGACATATCTGCAATATCATTTGCTTCAATATCTGGTAATAACATATGAATAAAACATATATTCTGCGAAATTACGCTCATAAAATTACGAATCACAATTTCATTGTGATTCTGCACAATCTGCACAGTTTCATTCATCTAGGAAGAGTTATACGCAACATTGTAAAAGAAAAATTTCGTCTGATCACGTCTGATCACAAAAACTGAATGATTCTTAAAATCCTCTTCTCGAACAGAATATTTATAAAATCATCCGAATACATTAGATGGCTTTATCATATACTTGTTTTAAAAAAGCATACAAATTCTTGGTTTCTGTCCAATTTTTCCAAATCAAATGATGAAATTCAAACCTAAGTATTCACTGAAATCATATACCTGAAAACTCTGGCTCAAAAAATCTCCCTCTCTCGACGAGTCGTTTATGCAAAACTTTCTCTAAATCATAAGAACCACAACGAGGTCTTGAAAGAGAACGCTGACGGCCACTAGACTCCATCAAATTCTGAAATCATTAGTAGTTCAAATGGCAATATCGGTTGCATGTGACAATAAAAAAATTAAATTCATGAAGATGATCTAAAAATTTAAAAAAAGAAATTGTTAGTAAGCTTTCATCTTAATGATAGAAAGTTTATAACCGATGAATTCCAATCTTTGTACAATTTTGATTCAATATCGGGAACCATATGCACAGCACCCATATATCTCTGCACTGCTTCCCACATATCGCCTCGTCTCTCACAATCTACACCTTCCAAGAAAAGCTTTGTGGCCTCAAACGATTTACTATTATTTGTCCAATTTTCATATTCTACAAATTCAAAGGAAGCAAATAATCTATAATATATATAATCCTGTCTATTATTTAATTGAAACATTATTCCGCTAGCCATTAAACAAATAATAAAAACTACAGTAATCTCATTTGAGAAGGTATTTCTGTAACCTTTCAAAGCCTCTATCTTCTTATAATTTCTGTACATATCCAATAAGTAAAATTACAGCATCATGCAGCAGCTGCTCATGCCTGTTTCTAGTTTCCATTGATAATGTATTCGATTCCTTCATTCGAGAATCTAATTCTGATTTCCATTCTTTCCTAAACACTAAGAAAAAAAAATTTCCATTAAACTAAAACTAATTTGAAATTATACTGCACAAAAAGATCTATCCCGCATTAACAAATTAAAATGAAGCAATCAATTTATAAATATAATAAAATAATTTGAGTTATTAATCCTATTAAAACTAAGTCGACATTATATCAACCTGAAATTATCTAACGTTGTTTCAGCAGAATTCTGGAAATGTAAGACTTCTGCTGGATCATGGGAACCATTATTTTCATCATCTTCATTTTCTGCGAATAATGGAATCAAATTACTCTAAAAAAAATCAATTATTGACAAAACAAAGGTGAATGCAATGTTAAACTAGTGTAAGGATAAATAAAAACTATTCCCGAATAAAAAAAACAACCTCGGAATCAGAATCATCCTCACTTGTTTCATCACTTTCAACTTTCAGATCATCTATTCCTCTTTCTAGCGACATTATTCACTTAAAATCCATCACAATTAAAAAATATAAAACAACGATTTTAATCACCAGACATTTCACTGTCTCTAAAAACCTATGAATATAGTCATATCAACTAATAATGATTATGTGATAATAGCGTCAATCAAAAGACATAATGAAAAGATAAGACAGAGTACAGACACAAAGAAACTATCGAAAGTACTCATCTTATCAACTACCAATACAACTACAAATTTTATCCGTTAAAAGATTAATAATTTAGAAGCAGTAACTAATCTCTCGCTCCTGTATAAAACCAGACCAAATAATTGCATAATAATCCTATCATAATAACATACTGCTTTCATCATAATTGCTTATCGCTTTCTATTCCATAGCAAATGCAGGTTTCAGATAAGGTTTATTCAATTATCACGCTGTTGAATGATAAGTGAGGGGTTTGTGACTGTCAGAAAAAAGGTGACCCCGTTGCTTCAGGATGTAAGAAAGTTGTCGCGATGTATGGAATGATTTTTTCCCTCATTATATTTATCAGTGATGCTTATCATATTGACCTTATTGTCTCCTTTCTTATTGACCTCATTTTTTTTCCCTTTTTTGATCAAAAATTATCAGCCATTGACTATTTCTTAACTTTCATCTGCTCAATGCTTTTTTTTTCCTGATTACAATCCTTATCAATTCGTCGATATCGTTCGGAACAATGTTTTGTTGTCTTATCAGTCATCTAATCTATTTAGAGTTATGTATCATTTCAGATAAACTGACATCTAAGAAGACATAGCTCATTTCGAATCGAATCTTTTCCCCGATTTTTTCATATAATCTCATTCTTTTCCTTATTATTCTGACTCTAAATCATATAATTTAATCAGTAGTTGATTTTTTTTTTATTGTTTAAAATACTCTACCCCGTTTTCATTAGTTAAGTGCTAAACGGAAATATCATCCCTTCATCCTTTCAGCTAATAATTGGACAGCATTAGCTATCACATCTTCTTAATGTATTATGTCACTCGGGCCGCTTTTTTCCAAACATATCACTAAATTCAGCACTGGTGAAGAATTCCACATCAATCTCGATGTTTATAATTTTCAGCTGAATCAACAGAACTAACAATCGAAACAAGAAGAGTCAATTAATTCATATGATTAACATATTAAACTGAACCATTGTTTGTATTTGATAAAAAAGTATGAATATCACTGGTATTAAATTGAATATTCATTTGTTTGGAAACATCAAATTACCGCTGAATTTTTTGCATTTCTAATTTAACATATTCTGTGATTGCGATTCGAATAATGTGAATAATTAGTGCGGACAATTCAGACTGAAGAAATTCTAAGATAACAATACTTTCGTGATATCGAATTTTATATTTTTTCTTTGCAGAATATTTTCTCCATTAATTCGATAAAGAATTTCTATCTTTTTTTTCAATGTACTTTAATTATTATTTAAAATGTTTGCCTGGAAGAGCATATTAAAAATCATTTTTTGAGAAGAATATAATTGACTGGTAGATCGAGTTGAAAATTAAAAAAAAAATAATGGAAAAATCGTTTGTTTAATTTCAAACTATCGTAGTTTTTCAATGATGCATAAATTCATAATTATCATAATTTTTCAAATATATCTTTCAATTACTCTGTTTTATTTTATAAATTTACTCTTATTTAATAGGCTTTACGAAGCACAAATAAACTAGTTTCAATGGTGCATAAAATTAAAACATTTATTTGGTCAAAAATTAAAAATTTCAAATGACATATACCCAAAAATATAATTTATTGTCACAGGGATACAAAAAGAAAAAAGTATGAATTTTATTTGTAGAATTGTTTGCATTGTTAGATACTTTATTTCATTTACCAAAAAGATTAAAGAACTGTACAATCATTAATATACTTACTACTTATTTCAATAGATATTTTCACGATTGGCTAATTTATCAATCCAATATATTATTAGGCCCTAAAAAGAGATCAAAATTGATAATAGCCATCTAATGTCAATTGCTAACTTTGTTGACAATCCATGCTATGCATGTTGCTGATGTTAATTTACAATAGATTACAGTGAAATCATTAAATATATAAAGCTTATCAAAGACTTAAACTGATTATAAATGTAATTTAGGGTGCTAGATATGTGTGGTCCTCTTATGGATAAAGAAGATTAAGAAAAGATGTAATATACCTGTAACAGGTATGTGTACACCTGCATGTTGAAGATAGTATGCTACATGTTTTATGTGTAGCTAATTAAACTAAAGTTAAGCAGGACTTATCGTTTTTTCGTTTATTGATGATCTCGAGAAATAAAACTTTAGATTGCCATGATGCAGATGATGATTTTAAATGTCTTCTCTATTACTTCACTGATTTGTAATTTATATTATACAAAAATTAAAATAAAATTTCATATTAACTAAAAGAAATATTTACATCACAGATAGATAGATAGACAGATAGATAGATAGATCGATCGATATCCTTCTGAAAACAGCCGAATTGCAAGATGGATCGATCGATTATAAGCTCGAAGTATGTTGACGTAAAATGACGAGAAAGGGGCATTTATTGATCGAGATTAATGCCTGCCTAATATATTTGTATGCATATAAAATACGTTGAAAATAATTGGCTCATATCTTTAGGCCTATCCTTTTTAATGCTAGCCATATAAAAGATTGCATATTTTATCGTAAGACATTTAGTTTCAGAAAGGATCATCGATGCCTTATCTATCTATCATTCTCGAGTGTCTATTTTATGCTTTCCTAATCATTGCTAATAATGTAAAAAAAAAAATGAAATTGTCCCATGCAATTATTGCCCATTTTCTCATTTTTTTATTTATTCTAAATTGCCTACGCTACTTTTTTTTTACCTTTTTTTCCCAATTTACAAATAGAGCATAGATAATTGAGATTGAGCAAACTGATAAGATGACTACTGTCTTGAAATTTTTTAACAACAAATTATTCGATAGAATATATTATCAGTATTGATTATTTGCTCAACAAACATGATATTGGTTGGTTGGTTTCATGAGTGATAAGTGTTATGTTTTACATCATATTGTATTACGGTACATGTCTATTTCTCTATGTAGCATGATGTTATTCATGAGTGAGCTAATAAGTGAGCGATTTTTATTATTCATTCAGTGATATTTTTTGTGAATATTTCATCTCATTTGAAAATATCTTTTCTTCAAATAAGGGAAATTTTTTAGGAATGTATCAGTATGAGCTCTTTTCGAATTTGTGTAAGTGATAATGGATTATGACAAGGAAAGATTATATCAAAATAAGAGAAAAGGAAGAAAAGAGGATAATGATACTGATGATGATGATGTGATGATGATATCATCTATGGTGATGATATCATCTATGATAAATTGTTTCGAGAAAATCTATTGCAAAAGCCGATTTATTACAATGAATAAATGGTCATTTTGGAAGATAAACTATCTATGATAACTACTATCGTTTCCCTACGCTGAGTTCTTGACAAAATTGCATTTAATACAGCATCATCTCATATCATTATTGCTTATCTCTTTATCTTTCTTTCCTTCATTTTTCATTTCGTCATATGCAAATTTCTTGATAAAAAAAAAAAAAAAGTTGATAGGAAGATAGAAGAAGCAAAATTGACATTATCATCATCCTTACATCTATCGTTTTTTTTTCCGAATCAATCAAAGATTCATGTTTTATTGATCATTGATTAAAGAATTTTCGATATCGATCCAATCAATGTTACATGAGGTTTAGAGCGAGCTTGCGACTATTTACAATTTGAGAACATTATGAAATTCTTTTTCTTTTAAATATACTATATACATTTTCTATAAAATTCTGTAATTGAACTTCTAATTCGTAGTATTTATATATTTTCCTCTTTATCTTCCATTCTGCATCTACACTCTTCAAATAGAAAAGAAAATGATTATTGAAATATGATCTATTCGATAAATGCAAATATTTGTTTAGCTAATACAATATAAATGTCTCTATTCTTTGTACTAATCAATACGTTATTATTTATAAACTGCATAATGTAGATATCTCTATTCTTTGTACTAATCAATATGTTATTATTTATAAACTGAAAAAAAAAGAATTGGCTATTATATTTCATGAAAATAATGTTTGAATAATTTCTAACAAATCTATTATATCGATATCTTAATCTTTCATTTGTGATTATCTGAATTTTCTATTGCTGATTTAAAAACTTGCTAATTAGAATAAATTTAACAATGCAAGATGCTAGCATTTCTTTATTTCAACATATTCTATTTTTATTTATAAAAAAACAATTTTAAACATATAAAAGCAAAATTTATTCAAATTTCCTTAATGAGTGATTTTTGAAATTTTTTTTCGTTGATGTACCTATTATATATCAGTTATATTATCAAGAAAACAAAACGCTCAACTTATTTGGAAGAAATTCAAAAAATATCTGATAAATATAGCATATATTTAGATAGATAAGTAAATAAAAAGTAGAATAGATAAGTAAATAAAAAGTAAGCTATTTTCATTTTATAAGTGAAAATTGATTATTTCTTCTTTTTATTCTTTGAATATTTCAGAATGAATTTGTTGCAAAATTTTTGAAGTGATAGCAAAGCTGAGAAAGAGTTGATTATTTTATATCAATATTTTAAATCAAATTTCAGATATTTTCCAATGAGAAATTTCAAGAATCAATTTTTCAAATTGATCGATGCATAAAGATCAAATAAAAATGAAAAAAAATTGAGTAAGAAAAATAAATAAATTCAAAAAAAATGCATTTTTTTTTTTGCTTTTAAAAAATGATTGCAATTTTTTCAAAGCATAAAATTAATCTTTTTGAAGTTAAGCATAATTGCTCAATCTTTTTTAATAACAAAATTATCAGGAAGGAAATTATTGTTATCATTGTATATTTGTTGAAATTTCATATCAATTATCAATAATTGCATATTTCTATTTATTTCCGGGCATTGTCACAATTTGTTTTGCATATTTCCTCTTTAATTTATGCTTTTCTCGCATTTTTCAATGTTTATTCATTTCTTCCAGTATTTCAGGCTCTCGTGTTTTGTTATCAAAATGTTATCATATCTGGAAACTCAAGAAATTGATAATATCTCTAGATTGAGCCATATTTTATAATTTGTAAAAATATGCCTTCTTAGAATCCGTGAAATTCAGTTTTAATTTATTACTTCTATAGCATTCAAATTTAAAATAACGATTTCTCTGGAGAATCTTATCCTCAATTATTACTAAAGTATTCATCATCACATCATCACATCATACGTCAAGCTGTGATGGCATAAGGGTACCGATTAAGTCGAGAATTTAGTGACTTATTTAAATCATCTATTAAATAATTTCTAGGCATTTAGAAGCGTTTATCTTTCGTATTGAAAGCTTCGAGAATTTTCGAATGATTATGTATTGATTTGATTCAACCAAGAATTTTAATTGTAATAATGAAATTATCAATCATTAAAAGGAAATGATTTTTAAGAATTAAAATTAATCATTTTTATACTTATTGGGTCGAATACTGGGACTGCTTAAAATTTAAGGCTAAATTGTGCTATTATCTTGAATAATACAGTAGACTTGCTCAGACATTTAATATAACAAAATATTATCAGTAATTAGATGAATGTAACTAACAATCAATTTATTTATTGATCGATTTTTATCATTGGATTTAGTTTTGCAAATACAGCTTCATTATAATTGATTATCATAATTATTAATTATTATCAATGATTAAATTGTTTGTTGTCTAGTTTGACCTTCACTTAACTTCAAGCGAAAGGTCATATGAAATGAACGAGAGCAAAGAGTAAAAACAGGTATTACTGTCATACGTACTCTTTAGCGAACGAAACAAAACATTATGCTATCACATTTGTTTACTTTTGTCATTGCTGGACAGTATCTTGTACAGTAACATATGCAATATACATTTTCATATGTTACGGCAAATTCATTCTCGTCAAATATGTCGAGAGTCGAGAAGTATTATTACAAGTTTTCAATATGTTTTTTTTTCTCTTTCTCTCTCTCTCTCATATTTTTTTGTTTTTTCATGAATCTTGAATTGAATTTTATTTCTGTAATTTATAAGATGAATCAATTGCTTTTAGAGAGAATTTTCATTTCTCTCAAAAAGAATCCTTTGATTTTTGATTTTTACTAAATTGTTGTAAGAAGTCAACAAACAGATGATGATGGAACAACAACATAAACCAATAATTGGGAAGAAAGAAACAAAGAAAGAAAGAACTGAGAGAGAGAGAGAAAGTAAGAAGAAAAGAGTTAGGTCATTATTAATAATTCGTAAATTAAGAAAAAAGTTAATTAGAAAAGAAATAGGAGAAAAGCGAGAAGCAGACAAGAAGTAGAAAAGAAGAATGAAGAGAAGATCTTAATATTATTTATGGTCGATCAGATGATGAAATTTGAATTCTGAAATACAAGCTTACTTTGGTCATTTGGAGAAAATATTGTAACTTTTGCCCTCTTGATCATTATTCACTATCTATCTATTCACTGTTTTAAATTATTCCTCTCTGTCTTTCTCTCTCTCTCTCTCTTTCTAAATAAATATTATTATTTATGATCGATCAGATGATGAAATTCAAATTCTGAAATAGAATCTTACTTTGGTCATTCGAAGAAAATGTTGTAGTCTTTGCCCTCTTGATGATTGTTCACTATCCATCTATTTGCTCTCTCTCTCCTTCTCTCTCTCTCTCTCTCTCTCTCTGTCTAAATAAATAAATAAATATGTTTTTTCGCTATAATAATAAGTTTTCATTTATTAAAAAAGTTTATTGCCATATTTTGTTTCCAATAACAAATGATTCATATCATTTCTTAGTTTTTGACATTTCATTTCTTTTTTTTAAAATTTTCATTTTCTAATTGTTTCGTTACAGCATTTATTTTCATAATGTAATATGAATCTTCCAAAAAAAAAAAAAAAAAATTCCCATCTATATTTTCATATTTGCTCATTTTGTTTTTGAATAATTTTGATTATTTGATTTATTATTAGATGAGAGAAAATAATTTTTGATTATTTGTTATCAGTAGCTTGTTAACATGGATTTTTTCTTTTATCATAATTATCTAGTATGATGTTTTCTGTTTGGGAAATGTTTGTATTTAATAATTTCAATATATTTCCATGATTGTATCCAATAATAATTTTAGCATCAGATGGATTTGAATGTAGCCTTACAAAGGACATCAGAAGATGAGGCCGAGAATCAATATGATGAAGTGTATCCAGGACGAATACTCAAGTTAGTAATTACATTAGATCAATCATACGTTTATTCATTTTCATTTCTGATTATAGTTTATATATTTTTAGCATAACAATGATTTGATTTTGCTTAAGATGAACTATATGATTTTAAATGTGCTTCAAAGTTTAATTAACGATAACATTTTTACATCTATAAAATAAATGAAACTTGAGAATAAAGCATTCAGATATTGTTTTAAATAGTTCCTTCTTTTCTTTCAACTCTTTCCGAATTTCAGATAATTTATTTAAAAAAGAAAACTATGGTTAATTTGAAAAACACGCAATAGATTCCTTCGTAGAATCAGTATCATAGAATCAGGAAAAGAAATATACTATGAGACATTATATGATGTAATCTTTTAGAATCTTATCGAAGCATAATTGAATACTTTTTTTTTGTTTGAGGAATTAGCCATTAAAGAGATTCATTTTTATGTTTGTTTTATAAAATATTTCTATCAGTGTAAAAAAAAAAATCTGTAAAGAATTTGAAATGTTTTGGGAATATATCCTATATGAATAATACGATCCAAGATGAGCATTTTAACTGCTGATGATATAATAGATAATTTTTATCTCGTGATAAAGTAATGGATAATTTCAAGAAGTACACTGTAACATTGTTTCTATTAAAGAGTGATTCTATCACTGCATAAAGTGATAGTTCTATGAAAAAGAAAAAAAAATAGAAATAGAAATATGATTTAAAATGTATTAAGATAAGATGTTTATATCAAATTGAATAACTATCCATATATACAATTTCAGAGGTGAAGATACACCAGGTAGCGTTAAAATTCGATATGTAAAAGGATGTCGTGAACCGAAAACATTCTCACGTTACACTTCCAGTCTAAAAAATATGATACCTTTACGATCTTTTCATAAGTAAGTTTCTTCTGCATTGATAATTTAATTCTTCTTTATAAAATTTTAAAAGATATAAAATGGAAGAAATATTCAGAAAATACTTGAATAGTTTATACTTTTATTTTTTATTGATATTAAAATTTGAGCTTTTGTACAAATTTTATTAGCAGAATTTATTCGAACGTTATATGCATACTAATTTCATACCAAATATTCAGTATAGTTATTGCAGACATGACCATTCAAGAGCAAGTAAAGTTGACGAATCTGGATTATTTTCATTCATAACCTTCAGCTGGATATTTCCATACCTTTGGGATGCCTTTAGAGGTCGATTAAGTCAAGATCAGATGTGGAATTGTAGCATTTATGATGCATCTAGTGTTAATTTGGCAAGGTAACCATTGTTTTTCAGAATGTTTTGTCTTTATTATATCATTTTTATCAGTTTTGTTATCGATGTTTCGGAATTGAACTTCTGGTTTCAAAAACATCATGATAGATTGAGAGATAATTGATTCTTTAATTCAAATTTAGGTAGAACAAATTAACTTTAATAAATTAATTTTGGGTTGGAATATCTGTGGAAGCAAGAACTTCTCCAACGACCCAATAGGCCATCGCTTTTTCGAGTCGTATGTTTATTCATCAGGACGAGAATTTGCGTTGCATGTTTCATCTTTCTATTTTGCCTATTTTTTGGCTTTATTGGTCCGATGTGTTTTGTGAAGGGATTGGTATCATTTGCTGAGAATGCTTATCCAAATCTTGTTTTTGGCATTTTCTTGGCTTTTGCCATTCTTATAGTAAGTAGAATTTATTTTTTAATTTTCGACTAGAGATTATTATAATTTCAATTGAACATTATTCTCAAGTTATTTTAATAATTTTGATGTTCATTTAACGATGCTAGTTTTTTTCAGGGTTAAATAAATTTGTACTCTTTTAGGTCGAGGTAGCACGAGTACTTTCATATGGAGCTACATGGGCTGTGAGCTATCGAACTGGTATCAGAGTTCGTGGAGCCTTACTGGCTTTACTATACAAAAAATTGATCAATGTACGTTCACTGAGAACAAAAACTGGAGCTGAGGTTTGTTTGGTTCATCTGATTCCCCATCAATGCTTTTCGGAAGATTTTATAATTTACACTTCTAATAGATATTACTTAACAAGCACTTTCTATGATAACCATAATCAATATAACAATATAAAATAAAGTGGAGTATTCTTATTAATAATTTTTCAATGAAGATCCATAATAAAAGTTTCGTCAGTAAAAGAATGAAGTAAAGGAGGAACACTAACAATATAAGCAGAACTATATAATTATAAAAAGAAACACCTAAAAACGAGAGAAAAAAAAATAGAATCAATTAAATAATTAAACAAAATAAAACCAACAAGCATAATAACACAATCTGAAGAAGAAATTTGAAATAATTAGGATAATCTAAAATTTTAGAGGTATACTTTGTAAATCAGCAAAATATATAGGAAAAAAACTCGAAGGCAGTATGCTGTTTTATTTTTTACTTTATGTTTTATGTACTACTTAATCCATATCAGTCCACTTTTCCGGAGCATAATTGAGAATAATAATTTAGATCTTTATTTTAAGTTTTGATAAGATTTTATGAATTATTTTATTTCTGACTTATTTCTCTTTTCTCTGTGAAAATTGTATATTTTACAGGTAATAAATATTTTTGCGAATGATGGACAACGTTTACTTGATGCAGTTTCATTTGTACCGTTGGTACTGGTTGGACCTTTGGTGTTGATTGCTGGAATAATCTATCTTCTCTTTCTTATTGGGCCTTGGTCATTATTAGGAATACTCACATTTCTTATTTTTGATGCCCTGCAGGTTGGTCTTAAAAAAAATTTTAAATCTCTGTATTACTTAATAGCAAAAGAAAAGATTTAAAATAACGTTTTTCTTAGATTTTCATTTAATTCTAAATTTATTGTACTGCGAATTCGATTTTTAGTTTGCGCTTGGCAAAACATTGGTTCGCTTTCGAGCTTCCGCAATTCAAAAAACCGAAAAGCGGGTAACATTTTATTTCAAAAAAATTGTACAGTATGGTACAGTGAGGTTATTGAAAGACTTAAAAGCGAAAATATTAAAATAAAAAGTAACAAGAAGCATTGACTTTATCAATTTTATTTATATTTGATTTCATCATATAGTTCGAATATAATGATATTCTTAATAAAATTGAACAATAGAAAATAGAGGATAGAATAATAATTTATTTTTCATGATATGTACCATCTTTTGTTGAAAATGATATAGTTTAAACAGTACTGAGCATCATTTAATATTTTCTTAGGCTTTGATACATCATAAAATATTACTGGCAAAAGAACCGTCATAACATAAAGAAATTAAAATTCTTATTAATCAGAAATTCTTTTCTTGCTTTCTGGAATAAAAATTTCCATGTTAATATTATAGCTTTTCAGATAAATTTGATAGGTGAAATAATTCGTTGCATCCGACTGATAAAGATGAATGCTTGGGAAGAGTCTTTCAGTAATAAAATACGAGGTTGACTTTTTTTTAATAACAGATTGGGAATTCCACGAACAGAGATAGATATTTATTTCCAAATTTCATGAAAAAAATTTCTGTTACGAAATAAATGAAGACATATCA
The DNA here is from genome assembly GCA_008729115.1 of Dirofilaria repens. NCBI lineage: Eukaryota > Metazoa > Nematoda > Chromadorea > Rhabditida > Onchocercidae > Dirofilaria > Dirofilaria repens. Next base: position 108,788 of record SNRZ01000130.1, read on the forward strand.
ACTGTTTATACTTTAATATGTTATATAATCATTCTGCAATTAACATTAGAGCATTTCCAGAGATGCGTCGCAGTGAAAAAAGAGATTTACGTAAAGCAGGACTTGCACAAAGTCTTACAATTGCATTTGGATCTGTGGTACCTGTAGTTGCAGCTGTTTTCACTTTTCTTGGATTTATATTATCAGGCGGAAATCTTTTAGCTGCTGATGTAAGTTTTTGATTTCGTTGTTAGTCTATGTGTTTCTAAATTTCTTAACTCTTATCTTCTGCATTGTTTGACTGCTTTCTATTTGTTTTATATTTCGCTGTTTCAGATTAATTCCCTTCCAAATAATTACAAAATATCTAAAATATGAATGAGTATTTTAGGCATTTACTACCATAACGGTATTTTTTATCATGATGTTCGCCATTCGTATGATTCCTTACGGAAGTCGTTATTGTGCAGAAGCATTTACTGCATTGAAAAGAATTCAAGAATTATTGCTTTATCCTGAGTACGATCAACAAATTCCATTTTGTCAAGATGTAAATATTGCAGTGCAGTTCAAGAACGCTACTTTTCTTTGGGATAATAGAAGTAACTTTTGCTTTTGATTCTTAAGAAATACTTTACTTGCATCTTTTTCACGTTATTTCGTTACATTGCTTATTATGCATCACGCTATTATTTTATTTAACGATGTTACTTCAATCTTGACGATTCACGAATGACATAGTTTCGAGCTTCAGTTTTTGGTGAAAGATTATAGAATTTAATCATGAAGGATATGGTAAGGTCAGGCAAATGAAATAAGATCAAATCTGGAAGAAAGCAATGAAAGGAGTCCTGTTGTTGCTAATGAGCAAAGCAGTTGTGATTCGTTAGTTGCATTGAAATGTATCACTCTCGATGTGCGGAAGGTTATTTCTTTTTAATATTTTTGTAAGTTAAAAATAATTTCTTTCTTATTTAAAATATTTTGAGAGCTATGTTTTCACAGATATGCATTAAAGATCTTTAAACTCTTTAAACAAAACAAATGCTTTGATGCTTGAAAAAAGTACAGTAATTATGAGAATATGAATATGAGAAGATGAGTGCATAGTTATAATTCTTTAAAAGCATGCACCTATTTTATTACAGTATCACTTTTATTTCATTACAGTATCGATTATGTTTGATGACATATTGCAGCTTATTTCATTTTTTAATCCCCTATATACTTCATTCCATTAATAAATTTTTTGCGATTGCAGTGAAGGATAGAGTAGTTAGTAAAGTTATATTAGAAAAATAGTACCTAAATCTCAAATAAAAAAGTAATTTGATCAGAGCAAATATGATTAAATAAATTTGATTAAAATTAAGCAAATTTGAGCAAATTTGATTAAAATCGGAGCAAATTTGATTGGTGTAAAATAAGTCTGAATTTTTAGAAAGAACTTTTGGGTATATGTGGTCCAGTGGGAAGTGGTAAAACAGCTTTACTTAATGCCATTATTGGACATGTAAGTTCTTTTTATAATATATGTCACAAAAAAATTTTTTTTTAGTTTCAAACAATAATAATTATAGGAATTTATTCTTCGCAGAAAATTAACAGTAGCACAATATGATAATTTAGTGAGGAAGTTCTTCTCAAATTTGATTAATTAAACCTCTAGTACGAAAGGTTATTCTAATACATCAACAAACTCAGCAATTAAAATTTCGATAAAATAATGGTAATATTGTGGAAAAGAAATCCCCCGATATCATCCTTGATATTAAATTCCCGGATATCACCCTTATATTATCTCCCCAATTTTGACCTCGCCCATAGCACATCTTTCAGTTATGATTTGGTTATTCAGGATTTTGCAGTTTTGTGAGATTATAAGAGTTGCTGCTATTATTTGGAATACATAAACATGATTACTAATGTGAATCAATTCACAATATCTTGACCTACAAATTAATATATTTCTAAAACATTCACTTATGAATATTTATAATTTCTTTTGCCATGGAACTTATTCGCATTTATTCGTGACAGATATATTTTTTAATCTTTTATATTCCTCGAGTAATATACTTTTCTAGATATACTTTTCAATCTCTTACATTTCGCTTTTTAAGCTAGCACAAAACAATGGTTCATTAAATGTTTCCGGACCAACAGCGTTCATAACACAGACACCATGGATTTTAAATCGAACAGTTCAAAGTAATATATTATTTGGTTTACCGATGAACACAAGTCGATATTACAAAGCCATTACAGTTTGCGAACTTACCAAAGACCTGGAAACAATGAAAGCGGGTGACCAAACAGAGGTAATTATTTGAAAGTTAATAAATTGAAATATATAAACAAATGTTGTTCAGAAAGTTGGGCTTCCGGAAGATATATTTTTCTATCTTCAATTCAGAATTGCGATCTTTATTTTGAATATCACTTATGTTGTACACTTTTTAGATCGGAGAACGAGGAGTGACAATTTCAGGAGGACAAAAAGCTCGAATTTCATTGGCTAGGGCACTTTTTGCAAATTGTCATGTGTATCTTTTGGATGACATCTTTGCATCTTTGGATCGGCAAGTTGCTGATCGTATTTTCAAGCATGCTGTCCTAGAAATGCTCGCAAAAAAAAACTGTTCTTCTGGTTACTACAGATATTCAAGTTAATTTTAATTCCTTTTTCTAACAATTTTTCAGATTCCTGTATTTTGGAATCCTGAAACTGATTGACTCGTATATGTGTTCTTTTATTTATTAATTTCTAACTTTTGAAAATTTATGAGAAAGACACTTTTGCATTGAACAAATTTCTAATGATTCATTATTGATGTGTTCTGTCCGATAGTGAATACATTTTTCTATACTGTATCTTGTTTTACATTCATGCTTTATTCTGTTTTAAGCACTTAAAACCATTTGCAATGCTCACAACAGTGAGCCAAACATTCGATTAAAAAATCATTAAATACTGAAATTTAAAAATTCTTAACGTTTTAAATAAAATTCAGTATTTAACAACATAAGGAATTAGAGTAACAAATTGTAAATTACAAGGAATTACGAAATTTATTTTCTTAAAAATCATTTTGGATTTGTGAATTATGAATATAGCAATTTCATTAAATAATTTTTTGAAGTCAGTACATTTTAAGAGATTATCAAAATGCGATCGAGTTTGTTATATGGAAGGTGGAGAAATTAGAGCAGTAGGTACCCATGATGAATTACTGGAGAAATGTGAGGCATATGCTCTTTACTGCGAACATTCCGTGTATGCTGGTTAGTTCACTATCTTTATTAAAAGCTAAAGTCAAAAATAAATTACTTTTTTTTGAATTATTCTTCCATCTTTGTAAATAATTTTTCTAGATGAAATTAAATCGATATCGGAGTTCGCAGAGGAACAACGGGAATTAGGAGATGATTTTGTGAAGATAGATACGCTGGATAGAACTGAAAATTTTCTGAAACCAGGATTAAAAACAGCGAATGAATTTCAAACATCAACGTCTATGATAGATGTGACGAAATTCGATGATGACGGTATTTTAATATTTTTTTATAACTTTTGAAAAACTTTAAAGCATTAGATTTATTGGAGAAATTTTGATATTGATTTATTTTAAAATTTAAATGAACCCGAAATTCTGATTTGTCGTTGGTGAAGGAAAATAGTTTTCAAAAAAAAATTTTAAAGAACAGGTTATTTTGCATAATTCAGATAAAGGTTCAAGAAAATAACGATAGCTTTTAGGACAACTGGTTATGGATGAAGAGAATTTTGGTTCATCAACTGTTTCCTGGGCAGTCTACAAGTTAGTTAATTTATTTGTTTTTTCTTTTATTTAATATATTACTTCGTTGCCATTTCTGAATTTTTGACACAGAAATTAAAACAAAAAAGTTGGCTCGAAAAATTCTGGATTTTTGGAGAATGAATATATGTAGCTTAGGCGATATATCGATGCAGCTAGCGGTCGTTGGATTTGATGATAATATTACTTCTCGCATTTGTTGGTAATGTAATTGCATCAATATTTTCTACTGCTTGGTTATCACAATGGCTGAAACATGGACATTCTCAGCAAGTAATCTATGATATTGTCCTTTAATTTGTACTTTTCAGTGTTTTCGAAAATGAGATTGTAATGAGTCTTAAAAAATTAATTATTGCAAAAAAATTGGAATGAAAAACTAAACAACTGGCTGGAATTCAATATGTCCAATTATTTATGTTATACCATATATGCGGAATCTGAAATTTGATTTGAATTGAAATCTATCGAAAAGAGATGTATCAGATAGCAATGTTTTAAGATAATTTCCAGATTGTGAATATCAGTGGAGAACTCAGCGTCGAATTGAGTAGCATAGCAAAAAGCGAATATACTAACTATTATGCAACCGTCTATGGATTTTCAATAATCATTTTATTCATTTCAGGCTTACTAAAAGCTCTTATTTTTGTTCATGTAAGTTATTTTTATGTGTATAACATTTCCACTTTTTTGAATTTATAAATTTTTAAGTTAAATGTTAGAATGAATTTAGGTATCATTAAATGCTGCTTCGCAGCTGCACAGTCGAATGTTTAATAATGTGATACATGGAACTATTCACTTTTTCGATTCAACACCAAGCGGGAGAATTTTAAATCGATTTTCAAAAGATATGGATGAAAGTTTGTCCTTTTTACTTTTAGTAAATTTCTTGAATATTTATTAAAAAATAATTCTTGAATTTTTGTCAAATAATTTCAAAGATTAGAATTGAAAATAATATCCAGGAAAAATATGAAGACGTTTAAAAGTTGTCAGCGTTTGGTCACTTTTACCAAATAGATAAATTTATTAAGAAATAAATTTTTTTAGATAATATTAACAATAACATAAATAATTATTAAATAAAAAAGAACTAATTTTTTCTTTAATATTTTTACTCCATTTCCAGAAGAAATTGATAATTGCTTAATTACTACTTTTCTCTAATTATGTCTTAATGAAAAGAAAATATATATTGAATAAATGTAAATTCCAGTTGACGTCAAACTACCGTTCACAGCGGAAGTTTTCCTCCAAAATTCACTTACATGTATTGGCTATTTGATTATGATCGCATGGGTTTTCCCTTCGTTCTTAATTCCGTGCATGTTTTTATTGGGTGTTTTCACTATTTTCGTATTATGTTTTCGAGCTGGCATCACAAGGTTATTGATATTTTCGGCTGTTATGGTCAAGATGTTAACAGTAGATAAATAATTTATGATAATTATATACTACAGATCAAATTTCAATGAAGCTCTTCTTATTGTGACATTAACATGTTTGAATAATATTTGAAAAGTCATTTATATTAGTAGTATTTATTATTATTCATTTAATATTTTTAATATTATGAAAGCTTCAGGAGCATTTAATATTGTAAAATCTTTCAGTTTTAAACGATTTGAAAATGTATCACGTTCACCATTATTTGATCATATATCTGCAAGTATGGAAGGTATTCAAACCATTCACTCACTTGGTCAAAGCGATGAGTTTATTGAAACTTTAAAAAATAAGCTTGACTTGAATAGGTGCGAATTTATCTAAATTATATTAAATTATTTTGTTTTATTTGAAGTTACATTAGTTAAATTTGAATTCCCTTAATTTGTTTTAAATTTTAAATATTCTAAGTTAACATTTTATCTTATTTTTTTGAAAAGACAAATTCGAATTTGTAATTCTTTTAAAGTGGAGCTATGTTCATGTATCAATCAGCAATGCGTTGGTTAGCGGTATGGTTGGATTTATTAGTTGTCGCTATTACTTTCATCGTGGCATTATTAATTGTTCTGCTTACCGGTAGTATAACACCGGCAGATGCTGGAATGGCACTTGTTTTTGCATTACAGGTAGTTTTTAGATGTTTGCATAATTTACTTGGGATGAGCAATTAAACTGGATTATTAGCCAAGGATTGAATAAATTGAAACTTTTTGCAAAGTATCAGCAGCATTTGATTTTCGTGTATTATCTCAACTCGATACTGCGAAATTATTTTATTGGAATTTGTAGTTTTGAATTTATAAAAATATTGGTATTTGTAGATGAGTGGTATATTTCAATTTGCGGTGCGTACACAGACAGAACTCGAAGCAAAAATGACATGTGTTGAACGCGTTACTTATTATACCGATGTTAGTACCATCTTCATTTATTATGTTTTATCAATACATTCCTTTATTCTGGAATATATTTTCTTAGGTGTCTTTTCTTGGGTGTAAAAACCATACTTTCATAGATGAAATTAATTATATAATAATTGATAATATATATGAATGTTGCACGAAAATAATCTTAGATGTCTCTTTGATTCAAATTATTGAATTCTTAATTTTTTTTTAAACGTGATAAATTCTTATGCTATAATTTCTATGCAGTTCAATTTTGGCCAATTAAGGTGCATCTTATATAGGTATCTTATTTCTTAAGTTTTATTATATGCGCCTTGTAAATTTTTACATTTGAATGAAAAAGGCATATAGAGATACGTTAATTATTAATTATGCTAAACTTATGGAAAGTTAAATAAGACAGTATTTTGTTCTTCATCTTTTCAAACATTTATATCATGATTTTTTAAACAATCATCATTATTTCAGCATATCGAATCGGAAGATGATCGGAACAGTGGAACTGGTGATTCTTCTTTGCGAAATAATGGTTTTTCGGAAGGATGTATTGTTTTCAAAGGAGTTTCGTAAGTTTTATTTTGAAATTTTTATTTTAACAATTTACATGTTTTCTTATTTTTACATTTATAAGAAAATATTGTCAATTCTTAGAGATCATACATTATGACGCAATTGTTTGCATTTGTTCTTTGAAAAATAGTTTTCGGAATTCATTTTCTTTTAGTACTATGGATTTTATGTTTTTTTTTTTTTCGTCCCCAAAAATGACAAGTGTTTCAGACTACGTTACCGCCCTGATCTACCTTTAGCATTGGATGACGTCAGTTTTAAGATCAAATCAAAGGAAAAAATAGGAATTATCGGACGTACTGGATCAGGTAAACATACTAACTATGAATGAATAAAATATACGTTTTGTTTTCAAGTTATCTTAAATTATAATCTGATTTTATGCGAAACATTTTTAAAGTTTTTTTAGAGTTCGCAATTCCTATAGTCAAAAAAAAAGTGAAATTAATTTACATTTTTATAGCAATGTCTAAAGTTAATGGAATGTTTATCTATAATTCTTGACAATTTTTTAAATTATATAGGGAAAACATCACTGTGTAATGTCCTCTATCGGCTGTATCCGTTGACATCGGGTAGTATTGAAATCGATGGAATTAACATAGCTTACATTGGGCTTTATCGATTACGTCGAGCTATGGCGGTGATTCCGCAGGATCCGACACTTTTTGCTGGTACCATTCGGTTTAATATCGATCCAAATAATGAATTCACTGATGATCAAATTTGGATGTCTCTCGAAAAAACTTATTTGAAAGATATGGTATGAAGAATTTCTTTTCTCATTGATATTTTACTATTGGAAATTCAGAATTTAGTTTGCCGCTATGCTGATCAAAGGCTTAATGTTATATTAACAAATTTGCGTATTTCCAGATGAATTACTGATTTTGACATTTTCAATTTAAATATTTTCAGTTCTGTTTCAGGTTTCTTCATTAGATCAGAAGCTAGATTCTCCTGTCACTGAAGGTGGACGTAATTTATCAGTTGGCGAACGACAGCTATTCTGTATGGCAAGAGCACTGTTAAGGTCATTCGGTTCCACAACTTTTTTATTTGAAATCAAATTGTCTTGAAAAAACAATAAATAATAAATTGGTATTTTTGTGTAAATCCGATTATTCTAAAATTTTGATGAAACTTAGAAATTCTTGATTCTAGACGAGTACGAATCGTGGTACTAGACGAAGCAACAGGTAGTCTGGACAACGCTACAGACCGACATATTCAGAAATGCTTACGTGAAGCATTTGTTGATTGTACCGTTATGATAATTGCTCATCGTTTGGAAAATGTTTTAGGTTTAGACAAAATTCTTCATATGAAGCAAGGAAAGGTAAACATTCATTTCAAAATCTGCTGTTTATCAGAAATTGTAATTAGCTTTACCTATTCGTTATAAATCACCTAACTGGCAAAACTAAAGCGAAAAATATGGAAAAATTTGCCTTAGTTCTAGAAATTATTATCTTTGGTTCAAAGAGAATACAAAATGAAGCAAGGTGGTAAATAAGTTTTTTTTAATTTCTTAACATTGATAAAGTCGAGATTAGTAATAAAATTTTGGATATTCTAGATCGTGAAATATGATACAATACAGAACCTAATGAAGGATCAAAATCATCCTCTACGACGTTTACTAGATAATCAAAAGTTGCGAAAAGTAATAGCAACACAGAAAGAGCGGGATATGAAAAAAAAGGTAGAAAATTTGGAACAACCGTCGAAAATATCACCAAATGAAAGCAGTGGAAGTAGTCCTGAACGTATCCATCCAACTTTTGTCGAAGTATTTGATAAGGCTTCTCCTGAAACATCAGAATTTGAAAAGATTAGTGATAGCATTGACAAAGAAATAACCACTATGAGTAATGATAATAGTGATGTTGAAGTCATTTATAAGTCAGATGCTGAATCAAATTGTTAAATGCGTTCCAAATTTTTTAATATATATCTTTTTTATGTATTCATATATGTTGTGTGTGTGTGTGTGTGTGTGTGTGTGTGTGTGTGTGTGTGTGTGTGTGTGTGTGTGTGTGTGTGTGTGTGTGTATGTGTGTGTGTGTGTGTGTGTGTGTGTGTGTGTGTGCATGTGTTTTTGTATCATATGATATGGATTTTATTGTATCGCCTGATTTTTACAGGAGGTGCAATAACTGTTTCAAGAAATATTTAAAGTCATATATTTAAGATGCCAAACGTTTAATTTCATACCTTAATTTGAGTAAAGTTTCATTTTTTTTTCGGACTAGGACCGTGTTACTTTTTAACTCTTGGCTTACTTTACCTATTTTTTTCCTATCAATTTTTCAACTATTGGCTTAGTTTACCTGTTTTCCTATCAAGTTTTTCATCCTTTTATTTGCGACTTTCCATAGATAGTTTCTGGTATTTTAGTGCTTTTTGAAGCTAAGCTACTCAGGTGAATCCATTTGTAGATGCATTCTGATTCATATTTGATACTTGTAACGTCTATAAAACATTTGTTTTAATGCTGTCCAGTTTTTTTTTTTTTTAATTCGTATTAATATGCAAAATTTTGCTGAGTTCAGCAGCGAAAATTTTCCTCTCATCTTCAAGAGAAACTAATAATGTGAATGGCAAAGGGAAATTCTATATATATATTTAGTTCAATTTTTATGTGATCATTACTTTTGCATGTTCTATTTTAGATATTGCTATCAAAAAATGATTCAAAGTTACAGATTGTTACTTCCTATTTCATTGCTATCAGGTTAACAGCATTCCTGATTGACCCAATTAATTCTTACTGTCTCTTGATCATTTCTTGAATTTTGGATCATTCATATTTTATTGCTTATGAAATGGAATCCATATATCTTGATTCTTCTAATACATTTTTTTTTTCACTTAATCAATCATAGATTTTACGTCTAGTGTATTTCGAACTTTTAATGTGAAATATTCAGAGCACGAATAATTGATCATTTTATGACTTGAAGCCTATGAAAAGATTTTTCTCGTCCGAATTAGTAATAAAAAAATTGTGTTTATGAAAACATTATTTGCTACCAACTTATTATTAGAGATTAAAAAGAGTTGCTGCATGTTATCATCTATTCAAAATGATAAGGAAATGTTAATTCGCTTTTTAATTTCGCTAATTCATCACTTCGCTTTATCGCAAAAAAAACCAATCATATAAAATTCTGAAAAAAATTTTAGGAGTAAAATTATTAAAATGAAAAATTATTTTCCGAAGGAGAAAATTTTCGTCATTTTCTTCCCTTATTAGTATTATTATATTTAGAAACGAATTGCTGATCCCATTTAGATTTATATGAAAAATTTTAATTCGCAAAAAATTAAATTCATAATCGAAAAATATGTATGTCAAAATATACGACTCTCTTCCCATCTCTGTTTTTTTTTTTAGTATTTTGATTTTTTCAAAAATGACAATTTTTATAGTAAAATCTTTTGCTCATACGATAGTGAACTAGTATTGAGATTAATCTAAATTTCATCTATGTAATTCTTATAAATTCTGATTAATTTCATATAAATGATAAAATTGATAAATTCGAAAAATTAATATCTACTGATACATCCATCATATTATGAATGCTTTGTTCAATGCAAACTGATAAGAAGATAAGTTTAAAAAAAAAATAATTCATTAAAATTTTTACTCAACACATTCTAAATTTCGAACTCAAATTGCTTTTTCTCTCCTTCTAATCACACATAACAAATATATATTTTGGATAAATTATGTGAAGAAAAGATGGAAGATAAAGAGAGAAATACAATGAGAACGAAATATTTTCAAAAATATATATATTAATACTAATTAATCAATAACTTATCTATTTGAGCAAATCGAGTTATTCGTATTTGAAACTTATTTTAACATATCAAAGAAATTGATGATAATAAGTACAATTCAGAAAGGATTCGAATTCAGAAATTAAATAATCGATTTCAAGTGCATTGAAAATACACACATAAATTCATTCATATAAATAAATCAATCACAAATAACTTAATATTATCTCTGAAAATTTTTGAGAAATGAACAAAAAATTATTTGCACTTGAATTTTCATAATTTAGCACACAGGAAATGATAGCATATCACTGAAGTGACAATATATCGGTGATAATTTAAAAAAAAAAACCGATTCTCGTCATCATATTCAGCGATATCTATCGAAAGTAGAGATATATATATATTATATTCCTGAGGACTATCAATAATAGTAGACAGAGTAGGAAATCGAGAACAATCTCAAGTATATGCAAAAATTGAACGTTAATTATATGAACAAATCGATCGATGGATATAATGCATATTCATTTATAGAAAAAATCTTATCTTTTAATCTTACCTGTTTAAATAAGTTTATTTTTTATCATTTAAATATGATAGAGTGATGTAAAATGTTTAAATAAAAATTATATCAATATTATTTTATTTTAATCAACAACTATCATTGTTTATTTTAATCAGTAACTATCTATTAGTTGTTAATAACATTATTTTGATCAATAACTATCTATTTAACATTACTTTAATCAATAACTTCTATTAACATTATTTTAACCAACGATTATCTATTAACATTATTTCAATCAATGATTATCTATTAACATTATTTTAATCAGTAACTATCTATTAACATTACTTTAATCAATAATTATCTAGTTTTTCGTTGATAAAAAACAAACTTATTTAATAAAAATGCTACATCGAACTTTCAAATAGCTGTTGGATTAAAATTTACAAAAATAATTTGAAATCCAATAGTACTCTGAAAAAATAAATAAAAATAGGTAGTAGTGCAGCGCGCTTTTGTGGAACGTAAACAAAATGACTATATATATATAAAAACGAGAAAATGCTGAATTTTCAAACATTCCTAAATTCAACTCTTCTAATCGGATCTACTTCAGGATGCCACAAATCAATTTTAAGTATTAAACGATATTTGCTTGCAGATGCACCTTCAAACCATAATTCTTGCTCAAATGAATCATCGAAAATCAAAAAATGACCAGCTTTCCAACCTCGTATCTCATGTCCTACTCGTAATCTTGCTTCTGCAATAATACTTGAAAACTTTTGCAATAAATTTTATAATTTTAAAAATAATTTATTAAATTATGAAAAGTAAGCGAAGAGATTACGGAAATACAAGAGAGAGAAAAATATATATGTGAATATACCTACCAGATGATATTATAAGACCCAAATGAGCTTGTAGGCGATAATTGGAATATCCACAATGTGGCCATATTCGAGTACCACTTGCAAGATATGAAAATTTTATCTGTAAAGAGAGAAATTTTTAAAGTTATTATTCTTGATTATATAAATCTTCACAATGCAACTTTTGACCCTTTCGTGACCTTTTTTCTCGTAAAAAATCTATCATAAAAATATTTGATATGAGAGTGAAATTAACTTAATATGATCATTCATGAAAAAAAGCAAATTACATCAAAAGATGCCAAATACTTTTAATAAAAAGTTTTAGTGTCAAAAAAAATAAAAATATGATTGAATATTATGATAGACATTCTTGAATGTCTATCATTGTAAATTTTATCCATAACAGTGATTAAAATGATAACTAATCAATAACTCTTTTAATCAAATCTTCACCTCGCTTTTTAAACAATCAGATGAATCTTCAAATGTTCGCATAATATTACATGTTTTTGGTGCTTTTAAACAATTCGATATATTCCATGAATTGCCGCTATACAAAGGATACGCTGACCACTGTCCATCTATAATCAAATCTTCATGTTCCGGTTCAAATAAATACGGCTGTCTGCTCAGTATTGCTTCCGCTTCTTCTCGGATTATCGTCCATTGTCGTTCAATTTTCTCAAAAATAAACAATATTCATATGTTCGCTTTTTTTATGTTTATCAAATATATATAATATATCAATTTACTGATGTATTCTTGATAACAGTTTATCTATGATAAAAATAATAAATTTGCTGTATTCAAGAATAGTTTATCTATGATAAAAGATAATAAATTTGTTATTCAATAATAGTTTATCTAAGATAAACGATTTGTTGTATTCAAGAACAGTTTATCTATGATAAAAGATAATAAATTTGTTGTATTCAAGAACAGTTTATCTAAGATAAAAGATAATAAATTTGTTGTATTCAAGAATAGTTTATCTATGATAAAAGATAATAAATTTGTTGTATTTTATATTTGGATTATAATATAATTTTTTTGAATACTATTTGTTTTTTTCAGTTTTTTAATAGAAATTTTTTGATTACTGCATAATTTTTGTTGTTATTTAAATATTTATATGTGATATTTCAAAAATATCATAAACAAATATTTGCTATGCTTGATTTTAGCAAAATATGCTTATCATTGTTGATAAATGATAAATATTTCTTGTAAGCAAAATTAAAAGAAATCAACCTTTAAATGTTTTGAGCAAAAAGTTTGCTCAATGGACCACCAAGGACGAGCAGTTAAACCTTCAACATTGTAAACAGATCGTTGATAAGGTGATGGAAAAAGGCCAATCTTTGCTCCAATACTATATACTCGATAAGCCTTAAAATACTATAGTAGAAAGAAAGCAAAAAATATGATAATCTTATCTTTTAGAAAGTGCTTTCAAAAAATTCAAAAAAAATTCTCAATTTATTTTTTTATATTATTGATGATGATTGAGAAGAAAATAAACAAAGAATAATAGTAACTTATTTATAAAATAAGGTAAAAACTTACCTCTTGTTTTTTACCCAATCGTGTTAACGCTTCACCGAAATGATAATAAAATCTAAAAATGATAAAAAGAATTATAATCAAATTATCATTTCCTCACCTACACTTCAAATTATACTAATAAATATAGCTTCATATTTTAATTTGATAGTGAAAATATGCAAAAATTAGAAATAAAAAATATTAGAATTATGTACTAAATTTATTTAGCATACAATAGATCAAGTGATTAGAATAGATAATCAATAAAATAAACATTTAATGAATAAATTAAATGTGCTAAATTTTTTAGCATACAATAGATCAAGTGATTAGAATTGATAATCAATAAAATAATCATTGGATGAATAAAATAGAAGAAAAAAAAAGCGAATACCTTGGATCAGCAATTACTTCACGAACAGCTCGAAGACCTTTTCTCATATACAGTACACCATTCTCGAAATCACCTTCCAATTTTAAAATATAACCAAAATATGCCTGTGCAACACCATTTGTTGGTGAAATTTTTAAAACCTAAAACATTTTTAAAGCAATCAGAATTCTATAATTTCGATTAATTATCGATCATATTACTGGGGTAGAGATCTTGAGAAAAACGATCAATCAATAATTGAGAAAGAAACGATCAATCAATAATTTACATTTGCAAATATCATCCGTGCATCATCTTCACGTCCCATCATCAAAAATGTCAATCCTTGATTATTATGTAATTGTAAATCATCTGGATAACGATCAATCAACGAACGTTGAGCTCGTAATACAAGATGTAATAGACCGCGAAATCTTGCTCGATCAATTAAACGATATGCTGCTTGACTTAAAAAAAAAATATTAACAATAATTATCACTGAAATCTGATAAAAATAAATTAGTCTTAACACTTGCAAAGTTTATTGTTATTTTTAAATTATTTACAAATAATAATATTTACCAATTACAAATAAACAAAATTGCAGTATTCAATAACTTATCACATATCTGTACTCTTTGTTTAAAGATTAAATTTCAATTGATGATAATTTCCGGCTAAAAAATTATGTCAAATATTATCATAGAAAATCAGATCTAATAAGATATATGATATGTGATAATTCTAAAATTCACTCAGAATTAAAATTATCAATATATGATAAAGTATGATAATTACTTGAATAATGCATCCGGTGTATCATCAATATCAAGCACTTGTTGATATTCGTTAATCGCTATATCAAGGAATGAATGATCTGATTCAATTTCACTTCTGATATCATTTGCTCGAGCGATACCAAAATGTGCCCGAGGACTATCGGATTAGCTCGTAACACATTCTCGAAAATGGCAATTGCAGAATGATAATCATGCTGAAAATGATATTACATGAAATTAACATATTATAGGCAAAAACATATATTGAATCCAATGGGCAAAAAAATCTTTCCATTTCTGCTAATGCTTATCAGTTAGATATGATATCTCCTAAAATTTTTATGGATTCCTTAATAGGCATAATCTAAATTCAATTAAATATTCCAGAATTTCATTATTCATTAATAATTTTTCATTTCATTTTTTTGATAATGCTGTTAATCAATAATTTGCTATTTTATCAATAAATCAATTTCTAGATGTCTCATTTAATCAAAAATTATGATAACGGTAATCATCGATTATTGAATATTTAAAAAATATGAAAAGTTTTGCAAGTATGGAAAATTTTAACTGTCGAATATACAAGAAATAATCAGTTCTATTTTTAGCACAAAAATCTAAGCAAATTCATTGCTCAACAGTTTAAATTCAATTCTAAGCAATCAAATGAATTCTCGAGTTATCATGATTAAAAGAAAGATTATCATGATTAAAAGATTATCATGATTGAAAGAAAGATTATCATGATTAAAAGAAATTTATTTTTGCATTACTTTTAACAAAAGTTGAATAAAAATAATTGATTTAAATTACATGAATGTATGAAGTGTGATATTTCAATGCTACAACTTCATTCACATAATAGTTTAAAATTAAATTTGAATTGAAATAATCAAACTAATCGATAATTGTAATCTTAAAATGATAAGAAATCTGCTATTGCAAGTTAAGTGCAGAAGTGGAAAAATAAGCAGACAATTAAGAAAGCAAATAAATTAATAAATTAAGTCCAACCTTTCAATTTCAATCTTTCAATCATTTCTTTCGAATGTTAAGAGGAGAGTTGAAGTGTTATTGATATTAATAATATTAATACGTACAGTAATATTAATACATACAGTACTTCATATTAGTCTATACACTACTTCATACTAGTCCATACAGTACTTCACCGAATAAACGATAATCATAATCGAAGCTTTTATCAGAAAGAACAAAATAAAATAGAGAATAAAAAAAAAAAAAAAAAAAACAATAGTCAGAATTTAATTTTAATTTATCAAATAAATGATAATCATGATAATTGCAAGTTTTTATCAAAAACGAGTGTTTTATCAGACAGAACAGAATACTATATACATATAATTATATTTAAAAGAATTAGGAAAATTTAATACTACCATTTTTTTTAATTTTGTGTAAATTTCTATATTTTAAATTACAAAATAATTATTAAAAAAAGGAATGTAAAATTGATAAACGAAAACCGAGACCAAATGATTAATTTATAGAAATTAAGTGATTTTTTTTGCAGTGATAAAATATCAGAATATAAGCTGACATGATATTCTATCATATAGATATCAACAGTAATATATTATATCAAAAAAAACCTGGGGAAAATTGACTATGCTAATATTAAGAATATACCTGAATGGATCAATTAGATAAATTTAAGTTGGAATTTATCAGAGACACCGGGCAACCATATTTTATGATAGATAATCTAAATATGAAGTTAATAGCTTTTTCATCACATAATTATCAAATTGACTCTAATCAACTCATTATCAGAATCTTAAGTTCATTTAATCATTGCAGTTATAGTTTGTTTGGGGTAATTATTTAAATATGCATAATTTTGTTAAGTCTAATCAACTCCTTATCAAAATCTAAGTTCATCTAATCATTGCAACTATAGTTTATTCAGGGAGAAGATCAATTCTAAATATACGAAAAATTTTACTTCCTCAGAAACTTCTGTAATATCTCTAAAATAGTGATAAGAGACGTTTGACGTGTATCTTTTAAGGAAGAGATAAATAAAGCAATGTCTTAAAATGCTTAATTACTGTAATGATCCAAGAATAGATTGGTGTCTTTTTTTTATATTTAAAAAAGAGAATATTTTAATTGTCAAAAAATTTGAATCACAAATAATATATGCAAAAAATCTTTATCAGTTCCAATTAGCTCATAGAATATGATAATCAATGCAAAGCTGATGATAAGCAGTTCTAATGTTGACAATGAAAACTTTTTGAATTAGAAAAAAATACGATAATTAGAAATGAATAAATCTAAATTAAAATCAGACATTTAAAATTAATTAATACATAACAAATTTATTCAATACATTATATATATATATATGTATTAAACATATTGAAATAAATTTCGTTTGGATTCTTTAATTGCTAAATAATGAAAATGATTTAATTCCAGCTATGATAAGATATAATACCGAAAATTTCCAAAAATCAAGATGATAACATATCAAGATTTGTCCGAAAACTTTCAAAAAACCTAAACATTGGACAGCTAAATTGTAAAATGAATTAAATTTAACAGTTTGATAATATTCTTCGAGACAATCGATATAGACGATCACACTCCTCCTGCGTAATTAATTCATCAACGAAAAATATAATGACTTGATGATGATAAGATAAAGATATGATAACTAATTTCGAAATCTTTTTCTGGCCTTTAAAAATATTGTAATAAAGGTAGACAGTTTGTCAGGAATGAATTTTTTCAAGCAATTACTCGTTTGTTTTCGAGTGGAATTACAAATTAAAGTGTAATTACTGAAGGGGAGGAATGGATAAATTTACTGATTAATAGATAATCAAATTGAGCTGATAAAATTTAACATGATTAGAGCAAATTTGATTAATTCGTTTAATATAAATTAAACTTATATTTTATTCTGCTTCACGTTTATCATTTTTTTTTACTGACCTTTTCAACAAGATAATCTGCATGATCCAATTGATTTCGATATTTATGATCATTGCGATTTGTTATAGCATGGCGTTTGTAAATGCTTCGTTCATTCGATCTATGATAAATTGGAAATTATCAATCATTATTTGAAAAGAACTCATTTCAATATTAAATGGTGATAATAACCATGTGATTGAAAATTATGTTGTTTGAAGTGATAAGCAGAGTTATCGTTATCACTTATTACATCTCTCATTATACTGAAATGATCTTTTCAGGGAAATTCCATATATTTCTTAGTAAAGGTAAAGTATATATAAAAAAACAAATTACTAAACAGATGAACAACACTTACGTTATAATGTAAACATATTTTATTATTATAAATTATAAAAGTGATAATGAAAATAATCAGTAAATCTATCAAATAAATATAAATTGTTTAGTATTTTTGATAAAGAGTGCATTTTGTTGTTATCATTTTGCAATTGTACTTTTATTTGTTTCACTTTTTTATCAAAAATGTATTATTTCAATTATTATATTAGTATCTGAATTGAATTTCAGGCTTAGGCTCATCTGATAATAGAGATCATATCTTCATTAACTTATCATTCTTAATTAACTTTAAAAGTCTTTTTTTTCGAAAATAAATAAATCTTCAAACATCTTAAAATAATTCAAAAAAAGAAAAGGATAATTGATGAATTTAAAAGAAAATGATAAAAATAAACAAACTTCTGCTTTTTAATCGTTTTCAAATCACTGATGTTATCATCATCAACTTCTTCATCATCAATCTCTTCATTTTTCCATCCACTATCTTTATCCTTTATTTCTTCCTCTTCTTCCTCACGTTTTTCAACTAATTTCAAATTAGCCATCGATTGCTGCTTATTACGATTTGACATGGAATGCTAAAAAATAAAATTCAAAAGTGAGAACCTAAAAATCTATAAAAATATAAAATTGATTGCTGAAGACGGAGAAATTCAATAAATTACTTTTTTTCAATTTTAGCAAAACAAGAAGAAAAAGTTATGTGAAGATGATGAAGTATCATATGTGTGTAATCAATTTTTAACTTTTAGATAAAAAAAAATTTTTGGATAAATGTGAAAATTCATTACTACTTTTAGCATTATATCGTTTCAAAAAACAAACATAAAAAATTAATTAAATTAAAATATGTAAATTAATTAAATTAGAATATGTAATTGGAAATAATATTCCAAATAAAACATACTGGTATCTGTTTTAAAAGATACATTCGTGGATGACGATCGTATTTAGGTAAGCAATTTTTGCGTTTACATTCCTGAAAAAAAAGATTTTTTTCAGGAATGAAATATTATAGAAATAATATAAGTTCATGTTCAATTATTCGATAAATTTTTATGCTAACTTAAAATTACATGTATATATATATTTATGTATGTGTATAATTATAAATTAAAATTTATAATTAAATTCGAATTCGGAATTCTTCAATATATTGATAACTTCTTTGCTATAATTATTTATTGATGAAAATCTTGCATTTAAAATTTGAATTAAATTAGTAAATTTAAATCTTTCATAAATTTTTAGATTGTAAATTTAGTAAATTTCATAAACTTTTAAGACTCTCATTTCTAAGCTCAAAAAAAAAAAAAAAAAAAATTATCTACACGCTTCAATTTTTCCACATTAGAAGATGGAATTTTCCTTCTTAACTTATGTTTTGGCTTTTTCTCGATATTGTGATTATTTTTATTTTCTTTCTCGTCATCTCCATCCCTCACTTCATCATGCTTATTTTTATTTTCTTTTTCGTCATTCTTCACTTCATTCTCTTCTTCCTGTAATTTGATAGTAATTAGCAGCAAAAGTTTTAGAAGGTTGTGGATTTAGTTCATTGAACAATTATAAATCTTCGAGCAAAATTTACTTCATGTTCCATACTATCTTCTATTTCGATTCCTTCTGTATCCGTTTCTTCCTCTTCTTGTTTCTGTTCTTTCCTTTCCTTCTTTATTTCCATTTCTCGATTCATCTTTCTTTCTTCCTCTTCTTCATCATCTTTCACAACTTTGACGAGTTTACGATGAGCCTAGCAGAATATTTTATATCTGTTTAATGATTAATATATTTTTATTGATTAAATGATATACTTATCATGATTATTCCTTTTTGATACCTTGGCTTTTTTTGGCTTTCCTTTTCTTCTTCTTTTCCGCTTGTTTTATCTTTCTCTTTCATATATTTATCCGTACTTTGTGATAATGAATTTGCTCGTTTAGCTATCTAAAATATCTGAAATATTGATTAAAACTCAACTATGTAATTAAATTCAAGCTAAAACTAATCACAGTTATCAATGCAAAAAATTTTTAATAAAAAAAATAATATTAACACCTTATTATCATCATTATTTTCGCTATCATCATTGCTATCAATAATATCATCACTATCATTATGATCATTTTTGACTGCTTCATCTAATGATTTCTTGCTTTTTCGTTCAGCTTTTGCTCGAAGATTAGCCAGACGTGCTTCTTCTTCTTCATCTTCCTCAAACATTTCTTCTTCATCTAATCTATCGTCGTCAGCTGCAAAATGATAAAATCTAAATTTTTGATTTCTAATCATTTTAATCAAAATGATTAAATATATCTAATCTTTATCAAGAAATAAACACAAAAAATCTGAATTTTTAAATCTTAAAGTTTAAATTTAGCTTATTAATGTATTCGTTAAAATGCAGTTTATAAATATCATATTAAGAAATATGAAATTAAAAAAAACAGATACATGAATCCGGAACATCCTGAATAGATTGATGAGCTTTTCGATTTCCTTCATATATCTTCGATCGTGATATATATTCACGTGATGGAGTTGTATCTTTTTCAGCTCGTCGATTATGTATCGCCATTTCATCTACATCATCATCAATATCACCATCATAATCAAAGTTTTCATCGCCATCGATTTCTGTAAAATTAATTTTCACTTTTCAAATCATCGTTTTTAATAATAATATATTCATTATTATGTGTAAAATGAGAATTTTTTTAAGCTTATTATTTGCATAATATCATTTGAATATGACAACAACAACAACAACAATAACAACAACAACAACAACAACAACAACAACAACAACAACAACAACAAACAATAACAACAACAACAACAACAAACAACAACAACATAACAACAACAACAACACAACAACAACGTCATCAACAACATAACAACAACAAAATCATTACATATTCAATTTCTACATGAGAGTTATTTTATGACTAACTTGTATATCATATTCAAAATAAATTACCGAATGCTAATTCAGCAAGTTCCATGGTAGAAAATAAAGCATAAAAGCTGGAGCAAAGGATAACGAATACGAGAAGCACAGCCCAGAGCCTTAGGCCACCTTTTGTTACACTATAATCTACACGATTAGGCGCAACCATAACTGCTGCCATTGGCGCAACATGTCCTACGCCATTCACTGAAAATTTATACTTTATATTAAAATTTAGAATTAAAAAAGTGATTTCCATTTTATTTGAACTAAATCATCCAATAATTAAATCAAATAGGCCACATATATATTTTCCCGTGTAAAAAATTAAATTAAATCTATTAGATTTTTTAAAGTAATCGTTTTATTGATAATCGATTATCGATTTAATTTAATATATTTAATTAGGACAAATTTAATACTGATTAAGTTAAAGTGAAATTGTAATGGTACGTATAAAATTTATCCAAACCTAAACAGAGCCAAGTTTATTTGCCAATAATCAATCTTTTGCTTTAATTAATGGATTTATAATCTTATTTAAGTTAAGAATTATAGTCTAGAAAATATTTGAAATCTCGATTGATAAGATTTTAAAATTATATTCTCAATATATCAATGAGAAAATATATGATAAAATCATATTCTCAATAGTTCGTTGATAATATTTTAAAATTATATTCTCAGTTTTATATCATATGAGAAAATATTTTAAAATATCACTGATAAGATTTAATTGTTAATTAAAATTTGTAAAATTTTAATAAATCAGATCGATCAAAAATTAAATCTATTCATATTATGCAATTCTTTTTAATTTCTAAAAAAAAATTTTTTTTCTTGCTAAAATTTGAAAATAATGAAGATATCAAAAATGTTTACCCATTATTAATTAAAAACACCTGTCTGCTATTGATATCGCCCAATTATCATAAAACTGATAATTTCGCCAATGAAAATGAGATATGCTTGTGTGAATATTGTTGGATAAGAAGAAAAAAAAATTAAAAAATATTTTATCGTATCAGTAAATGAGTTGACCCTTCTAATATGCACTGCACTACCACACAATAACCTGAAACTAAATGGGATATCTACCGCTAATTAATAATTAATTATTAGCAGGTAATTAATCAGGTAACAATACAGATAATAACAAATCATTCGACTTATTTCAATTTTGTGCAAATCAAATTGATAATTACTTTTTAGATTAATTTCGATGTTTTTTTTTTAAAAATCATAATATCTGTTCCGTATTATTCATTATCTTTTTATCAAATCAGTTCCATCTAAATAATTAAGCTAAAAATTGATAATAAAATACGATATCAACCGCTAAATAATAATAAAATAATTATCAGAGATTTCTAAATGAAAAAAGAGAGAAATTTTATCATTTAAAAAAATTTAAACATAAAACTGCAAACATTATCTTGTTTATATGATTTAACATAAAGATAATCAAATCAAAACTTATTGTTTCTAATGATGACGGCCAAATAGATGAGAGTATTATTTATTCGAGCGAGAGTGATAAGTAATTTTACTAATTGTTTTATGTTATCACTTCGATAAGATATATATAAAAAATAAAATTGTGAAAGCGGCAAAAAGATAAAAGAAGTTTTAAGATAACGAAGATATTTGTGAAGAATTTGTTGAAAGAATTCATTCATTCATTCACTCATTCACTCACTCTCGACTTATTTTACTTACAAATGTACACACACACCACACACACATACAGACACATACACATACATACATACATACATAAACACATACACATACATACATACACAGAGATATGTAACAATCTTCTCAATATACAGCTCTGCTTTCAAAAGTCGAGAAAAACATTCTCGGAATGTTTGTGTATATGTAGTATTTTAAAAAGCAATTATTAACAAGTAATAAGCAGGTTATCTGAAATATATTTATATAATTTTTTTCTTTTAATTTAGGCCAATGCTACTTGGCTCTTACTACTAGAAATATATTTAGACCAATGCTACTTGGCTCTTGCTACTATTTCATTTATAGTAGAAAAATTTAGGTAAAAATTAATAAAAATCAATTTAGTGCAATTATGCTTTCTTTTCTTTAATCTGTTACTATCAGCTATTGATGGAATAGTTATCAGTTAACAGTGTAAACCTTCTTTTACATATTCAGAATGCAGATGCTCACTGAATCTGAATCTAATGGTCTTCTGAATGTATTAATCTTCTGAATGCAATGATTCTTCTGAATATTCGAATAATTTCACTTCAGTACAGATGTTAATGAAACGTTTGTTGATCGTTTTCTATCTATTTTCAGTTCAATTTAGCTTAATCATTTTTTTTTTTTGCAACAACAAAACAAACCTGATATCAATCTTATGATAATCTGATAATATTCTTACACTTATTGTAATTTCGATTTAATTGATAAATGATTTAAGTCGATATTATCAATTAGATCGATAATTGTTTTATTTATGATATTTAAGGCTATTTTAGATCTAATACCATTTCCTAGTGTAGTAAAACTTTTTAAAAGCAATATGAGATATTAAAAATAAATTAGAATTAAATTGAAAACTAACTTACTTACAGATGGTCCTTGACGTTTGAATTGAAGTCTAAGCTGTGCTTGTGTATTGCTGCTATTCATTGATAATGCTGTATTATCATTATATAATAGGAATAGAATATCCAACTAATTGATTACAGAATAGATGCAAGAATAATTTTAAAGTGATAAAATAAACAGTTGCACTACTGTCCTTCCGGAATAAAATTTTTGCTTGAAATCTCGACAA
Organism: Dirofilaria repens; assembly: GCA_008729115.1. Taxonomy (NCBI): domain Eukaryota; kingdom Metazoa; phylum Nematoda; class Chromadorea; order Rhabditida; family Onchocercidae; genus Dirofilaria; species Dirofilaria repens. The sequence continues at coordinate 132,449 of SNRZ01000130.1, forward strand.
GCTCAGGAAAAAAAATATAAATCAATATATACAACGTTATCAATCAATCAGTAAAATTTTCGAAGCTTGCAACGTTATCGATTAAACATATTTGAAAAGAAATAATATCGAGCCTTATGCCTGATTATCAGCATTTATTCGAACATTTTCTTTCGGCTTATCAACTAAATAATACTTATTAATCATTTTTAATATATTTGATAAAAGAAAATTATTTGCCAGAAATCCTGAAATATCGCAAATGAACACACTGCTAATATATGAAACGTTTAATAAAATATATTATTAATATGGAAAATTGGGAAATTCAAATTAATCCTTTTGTAAAATTACAGAAATTAAAATAGTGATGAGTTTTTTGATTAAGAATATTAGGTATCCTGAAATTTATAGTTAAGTATCCTGAAATTTACACATAATCTTAAAAAATGATATCGTTGATTAATTCTTATATTTTATACAGTAATCATATAGCAACAAGTGAGAAAAATTACTCATATCCTGAATTTATACATAATCTTAAAAATAATACCATTGATTAACTATTATATTTCATACATTAATCATACAGTAATCAAATGTGAGAAGAATTACTCATATCCTAAATTTACACATAATCTTAAAAATGAATCATTGATTAACTATTAATTTCATACATTAATCATACAGTAATCAAATGTGAGAAGAATTACTCATATCCTGAAATTTACACATAATCTTAAAAAAATAATACCATTGATTAACTATTATATTTCATACATTAATCATACAGTAATCAGATGTAGAAGAATTACTCATATCCTGAAATTTACACATAATCTAAAAAATGATATCATTGATTAACTATTATATTTCATACATTAATCATACAGTAATCAAATGTGAGAAGAATTACTCATATCCTGAAATTTACACATAATCTTAAAAAATGATATCATTGATTAACTATTATATTTCATACATTAATCATACAGTAATCAGTGTGAGAAGAATTACTCATATCCTGAAATTTACACATAATCTTAAAAAAATAATACCATTGATTAACTATTATATTTCATACATTAATCATACAGTAATCAGATGTAGAAGAATTACTCATATCCTGAAATTTACACATAATCTTAAAAAATGATATCATTGATTAACATTATATTTCATACATTAATCATACAGTAATCAAATGTGAGAAGAATTACTCATATCCTAAATTTACACATAATCTTAAAAAAAATACCATTGATAACTATTATATTCATACATAATCATACAGTAATCAGATGTGAGAAGAATTACTCATATCCTGAAATTTACACATAATCTTAAAAATGATATCATTGATTAACTATTATATTTCATACATTAATCATACAGTAATCAGATGTGAGAAAATTACTCATATCCTGAAATACACATAATCTTAAAAATGATATCATTGATAACTATTAATTTTCATACATTAATCATACAGTAATCAAATGTGAGAAGAATTACTCATATCCTGAAATTTACACATAATCTTAAAAATGAATATCTTGATTAACTAATATTTCATACATTAATCTACAGTTCAAATGGGAAGAATTACTCATATCCTGAAATTACACATAATTTAAAAAATAACATTGAAATTCTATATTACAAATTGAAAAAATGGAACTAATTGACATTTCAATATTTTTTTACAGTCATTTTTCCATCAATGCTTACTTTAACGAAATAATTAAAAAAAAAGATAAATATCACTGATCAATAAAAACGATAAATACCATTGATCAATAAAAGATAAATATCATTGATCCGTTATCAAAAAGATTAATTAGAGAAGGAAAGGTATACAGTTAAAACAAATAATTCTCGATCAATCAAATAATTATGGATATTACACAATCAATATTATTATTGCAATTCGTTAATAATTATTCTATTTTAAAATTTAACCTATAAATAATTGATTTATTTAGAATATGTCTACTCTTAGTGATAATTTATTATCAAGCAAATAATAATTATCAAAATTTTATAAAGATGATAATCAGACTACTAATTATAATGTGATTTGTTTAAATTGATAAAAAATATTTTTTTGTTTTTTTAATTTTATCTATATTGAATTTACATCAAATTATCAGAGTAGCATAGTCAGCAAAGTAAGTTTTACTACAGAATCAATACCTTATTTAGAGATGACACAAATTGTCATCAAGAATTCGATTAAAACTGATAAGAACGTTATTGATAAACTCAAGATATATCACATATCATTGATATATCATTGAAGATTGCAAAAAAAACCAAAGGATCGGAGATGAAGAAGAAGAAGATGCGAGTGACAAATGGATAAAATTTGTAATATACAAGAAAGAGTTGTTTGACTTGATGACGATAGCAAGTTCTATAAAAAAAAAAAAAAAAAATTAAGAAAGAAATCTATCATCTTTCTCGAGAAAACTATTCTCGTACTGTTTGTAAATCCCAAACTCACTAATAATCTATCTGCAACTTTTATCAACACTCTCAAATAATCAATTCAATTATCAATCAATCAATTAATTGTATTTACTTTGTTTCGAAATTCAAAATGGCACATTTTTAGAAAATCTATCATTTATATTATCAGTAGTATAACAAATAATATTTTTAAATAGTATCATTAATTAAAAATTTGATCATTTATTTAGGTTTGCAAAAAATGAAATTAAAATAATTCGAAGTCTATCGAACTATTTCACATTTTATCGGTATTTTCTTTTTCAATTAATAAAATATATTCAAATTTGCAGCATTACAGCATTCTCGTGAATTGCATGCAACATTCTCGAGTATGAACCATCTAATTTTTTTTACTATTGCAAGCATAATTTATATTTACTAGAATATTCCAACTAAGTGGGAAGCAAAAACGCAAGTAACGAAATTATATGATCGCAAACTTTCTCGAGAATAAAGTTATATGACTGCCAAATCTCTTCGAGAGTAAAGTAATCAATTCCATCATTTCTTAAAATAGTAAATGATAAATTTTCTGATAATATAATGATTGATTTTCTAAAAATGTGCCATTTTGAATTTCGAAACAAAGTAAATGCAATTAATTGATTGATTGATAATTGTATGTATGGCATATAAAAGAAAAAATTCGAACTATTTTAATTTCATTTTTTGTAAATCTAAATAAACAATTAAATTTTAAACAGTATGTTATATCCAAAAGTATTTTATATGCCAGCTATTGAAATAGTAAAAGAATGTGGACTAAATTAAAATGATTGAATTTTCATAAATTGATAAATAAATTAACTGTTAAATGCTAATAAGCAAAGAGTGCTTGAAGAATAACGATGAAAGTAAGGAATAACAATGATAAGTCGTGATAAGTCTTATATTTCTCAGTAAAATTAATTAACTAATTTCCATTGCAAAAATTTTCCCCCAAAGTATTATTCAAATTCTATTTCATTTATCAGTTATCAAAATCACTAAAAAAATTAAATAAAAGTTTAAATAAATTGCAAGTATGTTTAATAGCGCTAAAACTTTTATTGCATTTACATCAACTTTCGAGATGTAATTAAAAAAGAATTGCTTGCAATAAATGTAATACAAATTGATTTGATCTTTTCAAACTTTAAATTTAAGCCAAAATTTAAAACATTCGAACTCCATGTAATGATTATTTGAATGGATATTAATAGTCATAAGCAAAGGATATATAGCATAGAATATTCGTTATCAACATCTATATATGCAGAATATTCGTTATCAGTTAAATTTAATCAAACTTTATAAAATATCGTATAATCCTCTGAATTTACATAGAAGATATATCGAAAGATAAATAAAAAAACAGCTAATAATAGAATGTTGTTATCAACATACTTAATTAAAATAATGTCATCACTAAGTCCTCCTTGCTCGGACTATCCGAGAATAAAAAGCAAAAAAAAAAATCAAATTTCAGACCTTGCATAGTTTATTCTCTGTAAAAGTCGTATTCCATTCCGATATCTTTCTTAGTTTTTTAATTCCTATAAATATATCATTTTCAATCTAATTAAAATCTTACTCTATTCCTTCAGATTTTTAATTTTCTTCAAAAATTTGAAAACATTTCAGCAATGAAAAAACAATTTTGAGCTGAAAATGTTTAAAAAACAGGCAATTTTAACCGCTATAATTTAATAATAATCTGATCCCAATAAATTCAAATCTCAATTTATAATTCAAATTCTAATTACAAATTCAAATCCTAATTTGCAATCAAATTTTAATTTACAAATTCAATTCTAATTTACAAATTCATCTCCTAATTTACCATTCAAATTCTAATTTACATATCAAAATTTCAACATTCCTTCATTTGATAAGGTACATCACCTGATTTGATAAGGTATATTAAATAGCTCGGAAAATAACACAGTTTTCTTCTTTTATGATTAATTAAAATCTCTTTGAATAATTTCTAATAATTAATCCGGTAACAATGATGCATTTGACAAGCTAAACTGATGCAAAAAATGGTCCAAATCAATTTATCAAATTCTCGAGACAAAGATCTATTTTTCATTCAATCGATACTACTCTTTTTTAAACTGAAGAAAAAAAAAATCTCACAAATAGAGTTAAAAAAATTAAACTGTCGAGAATGAAGATTAAATTATATCACAAAATTTGAATATAAAGAATGATAATGGCTTATCAAGAGATGCTAAAACAAACTTTTTTATTTAACATATAAATAGGTTCTTTATTAATAAATACACTTATCAAAATATTAATAACTAAAGTATCACTCTTAGTTATAACAAATTTTCGATAAAAAAAACACTGAGATCATATCAATGTGATATCTCATTCATATCATATCATATTATTGTATCTTACACATTCTTTCTAATCTTTAACATCGAGAGTTAGCTATAATCAAAATATTCAAAAAAAAGAAACTTCTAAAAGCTATTAAAGAGCTAATTAAAAAGTTAACAAATTATGGAAAAATAAAATAGATTATCAGAAAATAAGCATAATAATGATAATTACAATTTAGCTAACTCAGCTTATTTTTTGGTTTTGTTATCCCATTCATATCATATCATTTATCTTACACACTCTTTCTAATCGTTAAAAGTTATCCAGATGAAGATAAGTCGAGATTTTGTGTTAGAAATTAATTATAAACATATATTCAAAACAATTTTAGTAATTTATCAAAAGAAAGAGAAAACAAATAGATTCATTCAAATTTCAAGATATTATCAAGAATTGCAAATTTTTCATAACATATTTAACATTTGTCATAAGACTTCAAGAAAAAAAGAAGCTTATTTCGAAATAATAAAAAATTATTGATTATCGAGAATCGAGAATGATAACTAAGCTAAACAAGAATGCGGAAATATCGAAGTAAACATATATTAAAATGATAAGTATGCGGTATACTACTCAAATTTAAAACAGCTGACGGAATAACAATTTTCATCTATCAAATAATTACTGTAAAATAATAATAGATTTATATTCATTTTATATAATTATCATATTAATTTTTTTTACAGTATATTATTTTATTTATGCATATGATTCTAAATATGGCAGTATCTCCTTCTGAAAAAACAATTCCCTAATTTTTTTAAATTTTTTTGAGTGCGACATCATCGATTAATTGTAAAATAATATCATCGATTGATTATAAATCATGAATAAAGATAATTCGAATGAAATATTCATAAAATAATGAAAAATATGCAAACCATGATTTTGAATATCCATTGAATAAAAAAAAGCAATAGATTAATTAAAATGAAATTGAAATTATTATTTATGTTTTGAATTTAATTTATTACACCAAAAATTTATCACTATAAGTTAAAATGGTGATTAATTTTAATCATTTATAATGATATCGAAAATAAGCTTTCGATATATTTACTATTAAAGGAAAGAGTTATTGAGTTGTTAAAATATGAAATGAAAAAAAAATGATTACATATTGAAATATGCAACTGATAAAAGCAGCATATTTTTGATAACATCACTTCACATTTGCATTCTCTTGATAATTAATTAATTTGGGAAAAATTGGCAGAAAATGGCTAATTAACTAATATCTGGGAATTTATCAAATAATTAAATCTTCATTTATTTTGATTTCATATCTATGCAAAAGCAACGACAATATGTTCCAGATTCTTTGTTTTGTAGTTTTTCAATTGTTATTAGTACTCGAATACATTTTAATTAATTTGATTTCAAATTAGCTTTCAAACCGATTTTCCAATTAATTCAAATCGATTTTCCAATCAATTTTCCAATTAATTCAAATCGATTTTCCAATTAATTCAAGTCGATTTTCCAGTCGCAAAAAAAAATCCAAAAACCGATCAAGAAATTGAATCCGATCAAGAAATTTCCTATACTGATAATTTATTGCACTCAGCTAAAGCTATAAATTGTCAAGCATGTCTGGAGTCAAAAATTTGAATCGTGTTGTAAGTTTCCATCTGAATCTAATTCTCTTCTTTTCCTCTGAATCTAATTCTCTTCTTTCCATCTGAATCTAAATTCTCTTCTTTCCATCTGAATCCAATTCTCTTCAAAAATTTTCTGGAAAAAATTTATACATGATAATTTTTTTTAAAAAAAGAATTAAATTCTGAGAAAATTTGCAATGCGAAACAAAATTGTATATATTTAACTATTGCTCTTAGATTTTCAAGTAGAAAATTAACGAAAAAAAAAACAAAATTTAGAAAAAAAATCTGTTCACAAACAGTCAATTAGTTTCTTTCAAGAATTTATTGAAAATCGATAATAGGATCAATGAACAAAAAAACGAGTAATGCAAAATGATAAAGAAAAGTGAAATAAGAGGATAAATTCAAAATTAAAAAAAAAAGAAAGATATTTTAAGAAGATATATTTATTCGTCATTTATGGCTCATCTTTATTTATGGCTCAACTAGGCAAAATTTTAATGGATAAAATAAGTCTTTAATCAATGCCAAACACTAATTTTACGGCTCAACTAGGCAAAATTTTAATGAAAAGTACAAATCTTTTATCAATACCAAAAACTAACTTTCTTATTCTGGCCCTTATCGCTGTAACAAAATTGATTGGAATAATTGAAATACACCTATTTCTATAAAATTCTAGAATTATCTAATTTCTATTAGTCTCTTTCTTACAACTCTCGAAGTTACAACTCTCGAAAGTTTACAATTGGAAAATTTTTTTAAAATATAATGCAACAAATAAAAAATTTCAAACAAAATGTAAGATAAATAAATAATTGAATAGGATGAGATGTAATTTCAGTTCAATCTTTTCCATCGAAAAAAAGAAAAACATTCGAATAGACAAATGTGGATTTTAAGATTTAATAAATGTGATGATCAGACATCTTCTAAAATATATAACACTTTAAAATAGCTTTATCGATTGGTAGTTGAAAGATATAAAAAAAAATCAAACAAAAAAAAAAATGATTAATGATAAGCCTTTTGACTACGCTATCTCCTCTAAAATCTCTTTTATTTGGTATTAATTAATCAATCCTTAACAAAATGTTAAGTAGCAAAATATTGAATAGAAGATGATAAATACTGATATCATGTTTCTTATTTATGATTATAATAGTATCATACGAATCAAAAATATGCTCCTAAAATAATATTGAAAATAATTCTGATAACAATTATAACAGCTTACTAATAGTCAGAAATGCTTAATTAAAATCTGATCATATCAATAACAATAATTAAAGATTAAAAATCAATGATATGATAAAGCAATTTGCTAGCTTGAGATAGAATGAGTAGAAATAAATGAAAATATATGAGATATGGAAGAGATTTGTTTGTTATGATAAAATCAAAATGATAGTGGAAGAGAGTTATTTGATATAATATGAAATCAAAATGCACAAATAAATAATGAATATATTCACTAAAATGAAGGCTTTTCTATTGCTAATATTATTCATTTAAAAATGCCAAAAAGAAATTATAATTATTTTGAAATATCATTATCATTATCATTATGATTATCATTATTACTATTATTATCATTATCATCATATCAATGATATATACAGTTCTAACAAGATAGATGCAAAATTTAGATGAAAGAGTAAAAGCAATACATAATGATGAATAAGTCGCCACTAAATACAAATAATAATTCCTCGGAGATTTCATTATTTTTATTTTAACAAACTATCTTCAAGAAATTCCTCTCTGCAATTTTAGGATTCAAATTTACTTAGCATTTAAGATTCAATGGCTTTTTATATGATCTTAGAATCGATTAAAAAACTTATGTGAAGCAAAGAGAAGGAATAGAATCGAGAACTGCAATTTGACCAAGGAAATAAATTATCAATTTGAAATCCGCATTGATAATCAATGATTAGCATATGAAATTGAATTATTTGACTTTACGTAAAGGTCATTGTTGTGATAATAAAGATAATACGCATAGTGCTAGCAAAAAAGCATAAAAAGATAGTAATAATTAAGATTGATAGAGATAACTCAATTCTTCTAATTCTTAGACGAATTGCCATTCCTCCACATTTCATAAATTCAAAATTTAATTATTTAAGCCTTTCATAAATTCAAAATTTAATTATCTAAGCCTTTCACAAATTCAAAATTTAATCATTCAACTTTCACTTGTGATGAATATTGGAAGTTGAAATTTTTAAAGTAATTTTTTCTCGTATTTCAATCAAGTAAGTAAATATAGAAGTTTTCAAATAATCGATATATAATCGAATAAGATAAAACAAAATTATGAATGCAAAGCCAAAATCATGCCAAAATTCAATTATACTAATTTCATTTGAAATCCTAGTATGGCAAAAAAAAGTCGAGAGTGACAAGACTTGTTCGGCAAGACATATTTCCATTTGTTTGCATATTTTAAGCTAAATTTTCATAACTCTTTCATGGCTACAATTTATTATCAATTTTAGTACTACCAATTTTATCAAAAATTTCATCATTGATTATTCAGGTAAACAAAAAAAATCAAAAAAATTCTCATTTCCATTGCCTTTTTATTTTTTTTTTCCTTCAAGCTATAAATCGAAGAATTTATCGTTCAGATTTACACATATCTCTATGATATCTCTCATTCAATATGTCATCTTTATATTTGAAAAACATTTATGTCCATCATAAAAACAATGAAGATAAGAAAATGCGATCGTATATCTTTTTTACTTTTATCAAAAATAAAATTGAAATTCAAAAAAAATTAGTTTGAGAAGCAAAGAAATTATCAAATATGTTATGTTCTCGAATTCAATTGTTTATTTCAAATTGTACCGGTGTTGCAATAGAATCAGCAAGATTTAACAGATTTAACAAAATCGAAACAGACCAAATTATGTTCAAGACTATAATTTAAGAAATGACGAAAATGGTTTAATTGGCAAAATCTTGCCAAATCTTAATCCTACATGGATTTATCCTACCTTTTGTTTAATTAATCTTGCCTTCTTTAAAGAGATATAGCAATAAAGCTTTATATGGAAACTGCACAATTCTTAATCCTAACTTGATAAACAATTAACTTAAATCTGAACAATACCATTATTAAATTGGTAGCAACATCTTATGTGAACTATAATTCACAAATGAATGACATATTATAGTGACACGTATAAAATTATGAAAATAAAAATTGCAGATATTTCAAATATTAACAAAACAGATAATCTATGACCTAAAATATTTTGTGACGTGTATCACGTATATTTTATTACGTGAAACAAGGCACGGACAAATGAAAAATGAAAATCTAACATGAGAAGAAAATGAAAAAGAAAATATTCCATTCGAAAATTGAATTAATGAGTGAAATGGAAAAAATAATTGCATTTCATTGTTTATATTTTTGTTTCATTAAAGAATAAGCTATATTCTCAGCCATTTCAAAAACATTTTTATCACTGCATTTTTTATTTGGATTTGCAATTTTCCAATTCTTGATACCCTCTAAAAGAATCTCCTCCAGGCTGAGACTATCCAAGTATGCCATCTGAAAATTTATAAATAATAATTATGCGTCGTATTCATTAAGATTGCGTTTTCCATTATCTGCTTCTAAAAAATCTCAAGCGACTCTTTTAGAATTCTAGAAAATCATAGTATTTAAACATTCTATATCTGCAGTAATGCCTTCACTTCCAGCTTACTACACTTTAAATATTGAATCGCAAGCACTAGCGCTCTGCCCCCAGAAGCTGCAAGCGATATTTTGCGAAATAACAACTCAATAAATATCTTTGTTCTGAAACTGATTTTACACTTTTTGAAATATTGCTTACTAGACTTATTTTTTCATCTTTATACATATCAATTATATGAGGCTTGCCTTCTCTTACCTTATTCATAGCTTTTGCAGCTATATCATTATTATTTAGATGCCAAGCTGTACCCTTGGTAGCATATATTTCAAAACTCAATTCTTTCAACATTCGTGCAACTGACAATATATACTCTTTATCATCATCTTTTACTAAAATCAGAGCTTTTCCTTCTGTTAGCAACCTATATCCTGCACTCATATATGCATGTTTTCGCAAGCGCAGTCTCGAAGGATGAATCAATTCCCACTTTTCCGTGAATTTGGTCATACCAAAATTTAGTTTTATTTACAGCTGAAACAAACCGTTCCGCGCACATAATGCACTGCTCGATTGAGGTAAATTGGATCTACAGATCGTTGCATATAAAGATTGCGCCACAAAGCACCGGCTAATGCAGTATCATCGGACAAAAATCCCTGAATAGTCATTGGATCATTTTGTATAAAAGTAGAAATATAAAAATTGATAGTCCCCATAACCAATAAATTAGGAATTAAAAAAATTAGGATATAATATATATAAACCTCATCATATTCGAAGAATGTTTGTAAGTACAAACCAGCCATACGACGTTTATCACTTTTATGGTATAACATTTCATGCATTTCTTCCTGCAAAATTTATGAAAATACCTAGAAGTTTCAATAGAGTAAAACCAATGAAATGTTTAAGTCGCATGACACCTGATTTACTCGGAATCACAAAAAAATACCGAAACTATTCTTAGACGTTTATCAATATCATCAAACATAATTTCGATAATACTGTTTCTGATTCTAATGAAAGCTGCTGCCTCTAATACAGATTGTAAGCGAACAAGCAACATCCTGTAAATAATTAGTTCCTCAAAATATTTCCAAAAAAAGAAGTAAAAAATAAAAGAAAAATTCTGTAATAGAAAGAATGAGTATAAGAAATGAACTAACCAAGTATGCATCAGGGTAAGCTTATACCATGTCGAAAGATAGTCTGGTAAGCAAAGAGCTGTAACAAAACAAGTAATTTGGTAATAATAGCATCTGTTATTGTTATTCTTAAAATAGATGGAGAAATAAAAAGCTCCAAAAAATGAAGAATTGAAAAGTTCAATGAAGTTAAAAAAACAACAAATACACTTACCATTGCATAGCTTCAAATATGGAAATCGATTGGCACAATCAAAATATAGATATGCAGAAGAACGATTCAAATTCTAAAACATACAGTGAATGACTACTTAACAGTAAAAAAAATGATTTTTGAAAAAAAAAATCAAAAAAAAAAAACAATCCTATTCAAATATCACAATGTTTTTTAAAACTACATAGATTTCCACTGACTCGACAGAAACACGGTCTTGGAAGAAGTGTTCTAGCGAGAGTCAAAAATTAACTTTTAGAGGAAGTTATTCCATTTCATCTGCGATATCAAAAAAGAAATTTCATTCTTTTTTGATTCTTCTTTAATAAGAATAATTATCCTTAAGAGATACACCAAATCCCATTGTATAACAAGAAGAATTAGATTTAACCGTATTTGATAATTTCAAGTATAACTTTTCGATTTCATTACGGAAAATTTTAAACGCAGTAATGAAGAAAAAGTTACTGCCAGCATTTCCTTTGTATATTTAACTTGATCTTGAGGTCGTGCTGATCGTGCCTTCCTCAATTCCAACTTCAAATTCCACTTTTCACTGAATTTCTTGAAAAAATGTTCATTCTTTGTCTGCTCGTCAAAGTGCTGCAACATTTCGTTTATCTTTTTGATGCGTAACTGATTTACAATAGTTGCATCTGCGAGAGTTTTCGGTTCTGTATTATTCAAATCGATCAAATCTTCTGATTTGTCGGCCTGTAATAGATAAAAAATAAATAATATTTCTTTTCTAATTATCATTCAATAGATCTAATCGGAAGATTACTAATAGTTAGGTACCCAATTATTTATAGTTTTTGCTGCAAACAAGAACTTTTTTAAAGATTATTAAAATAATAATGTAGTGAAATGTACTATTATTGTCTCTATGAAGAACTTTATAGAAATTTAATTCGAAAAATCACTAATATCTGAATTTTGAAGATATCAGTGCTAATCATATAATCCCAACTGTTTGAAGCGAAGAAGATGTTTCTGGTTCACTGTGCATTTTCTGTTCAGATGGCTCGTCCCATAGAATTTTTTCACGAACTTTAAAAATTGGTTCATTAGAACACCATCTGGTAGGCATCTGAAAAAGCAAAAGTTTACAGGCAAAATAAACCAATACCGTTTAAAAATTAATTTTTGTTATAAATTTAATTATAATTGCGCAAACCTTGTGATAATTTGATTTAGGTTCTCAGCTAACAAGAGAAATATGAAAGAAAATCAAGAATGGCTAAAGAAATGATTTTCTTTGGAATCCAAAAGAAAGAAATTACTTTAACATTAAATGAAATGGAAAGATTAGAAAGTTAAGAGATAGCAAAGCACGAAAAAAAAAAATTTTTAAATCTAAAACAATTTCTCTGAAATTTTAGGAAAATTATTCGATTAATATTTATTCCGATCAAAAAGAATCTACCTTCACTGAATTCCACAAATATTTGCACCTATTAGCTGCATGGAATCCCATCTTTTCAGAAAATACAGCTGGCGATATGCACTTCCATAACATCCGTGTTTCCCGAATCATTACAAAAGCTTATGTCCAAAACTTCTTTGTTTAAAAACTTAAGGAATAACTCGAAAATCCTTTCTCAAAAAGCTATCAGAAACCTACAACTACAATGGTTGCAGGATCAAACCCTTCTTGAAAAAAAGGATCGGAAACTTTTGACAAACAAATTTCATGAATTGAGTGAGTTTCAATTTTCAAAAGACAAACCTGAAAAAGAAATTGGTTAAAATACTATTTTCTCATTTGTCTTCAAAATTAAATGCATTTCGAATTTTTCCTTTTTTAATTCAAACATTATATAATTCGAACACTTCTTCATCGTTTCAATCAAACAATCTTAATTATGAAGCATGATTATGGACGAATAACTTTAATTTTAGTAGCATACCTTTCGAGAAACTATATTAAAATCTAGTTCAAATTGTTACATCATCTCTTCCTCTTCACCTGACAGTATATCTGACCTTATAACCTCCAACCCTGTTCTAAAATACATTTCATTTTTGCATTTCGATATATCACTATTGTTGTGGCTAATATGAAAACTATTCTTCCAATTTTAGTCGAATCAATCAAGTGAAAACGGTGAGATGTGAGAGATGAAGTTTTATATGTTATGAGAAGAGAATTCAAATTTTAATAATTATCTTTTTATCATATCTGTTATCATCCTTTTCTGCTTATGTTCAAAACAGTACGCAGGAAGAATAACGTATCGCTTGTGATAATTGCGATATAATGACTGAACATATACTGCTTGCGATAGGATAACTGAACATAATCGTTTGCGATAGAATGAATGAACTTTAAAGCGAATAATCAATTTACTTATCATTATAATTTCATTTTATACATACATATGATAAGTTGTATTTTTATAAAGGAAGACCTTTGACCTTTGACACTTCCCTTCCCTTTTTTCTCTTTTTACCTTCTTACACATTGCATTTTCCTATATTTTTCTGAAAATTCTGTTGTCTGACTTTTGAAATAAATTTTCAGTTGTTTTATTGAAAAGATATTTAATATGAAATATTTAATGAAATTGAATATATACTACATGGCTATAACATATCAATAATTAAACAAATAAATATAATAAACGTTCGGCGGTATATTCCGCTTCGTTAACCCGTATCATTAATATAATATATGCATATAAAAAGGTTACTACAATAATCAAATTTTACCGATATCCATTGAATATATGTCATAGAAAATGAGGGATCGTATAAATAATAGCGCGAAAGATTTGCTACTTGTCATACGTTGAAGACACGTACGTACGTGAAACTTATTTAGAATTTGATTTGAAAGAAATACTCAATTCCATGACTTATTCATTAATTCTATGAAATAACTAAAAGAGAAAGAAAGATGAAAAGAAAAATAAAATAATCCAATTTCTCGAAATACATTCTCGAGAGAAAAAAAGTATTTACAAATTACCTATTTTCCATTATTGTAAAAAGAATTTTTGAAATAAAAATTTGTCCTTAATATTCTGCTCTCATTGATAAAAAATTTTATATCACAGATTATTATATAAATTGCCAATTTATGACTAATCCTTTCATCTTCTAATCCTTTTAATTCTCGACTACAATATAAAATGGCCGCAATTGTTGCTATCGTCGCAATTGTCGCAATTGTTGCTATCGTCGTTAGATTATGCTGTACAGATGTGATTTTTGCGACATTCATTTTCGACTAATATTTTGCGATACTTTATGAACTTTCGCTAGCAGTATTATTTTGATTTTCTCTTGCTTGTTTTAAATTCATCATTTCATGATCCAATGTTACATCTGATTCTCGATATCTCTCGAGATCGTCGACGAGAAACACATGTATAGCTGTAAATCGTTTTAATCGATGAATGAAAATAAATTAGAAGATAAAGATTTAAATATATTAAGAATGTTGAAAAAAATATTTTAGAATAAATTAAAAATAGGATCTCGAGATCTCGGGATTTCGAATAAATTAAGAAAGTTTGTTTATTAAATTAATATCGACTAATGTTTGATACAATTTATTGATTTTTTTATCGTTCGTTTGATCCAATTCATTGATTTTTTTAAATGTTTGATCCAATTTATTGATTCTATATATAACAATGAATTTTATAAAATGAATACCTCAAATTAGTCTGATTCTCACGACAGCTATATAATGAACGGTTTCTATGAGGAATAATGAATAAAAATCGTTTTAATGTTACTCGATATGGTGCATATATCAGTGCGGTTATCAAGGGATTGATTATCTGAAAAAAAAAGAAACATAGAAGAAGATTGCACCTATACAATGATTATTTTAACAAAACTAAAAAAAAGTCGGGAATAATCGATTCATATGTTCGAGAACAATCAATTCATATGTGATTAACAAGCGAGTTACATTAGTACAAAAAATAATCATACAATCCTGATAATTCTGATTGTACGATTCTCGATGATAAATGATGAAAAAGCTAACCGGATTCAGGAAAAGCAAATAGAGCAATACATAAGCAAGCCAATTAACTTTAGATTGTGTATCACAATCTAAGCTATTCCATTCAAATAAATGCATTCGACAAATGTTGAAAATACGATACGGTAATAAGCTAAATGATGTCCATGCTGTTGTTGCAAATATAAATACCATCGATTTCATCTACAATTACCATAATATTTTGTTTCATTTTTTTTAACAATAAAAATCGCAATAACTTACGAAATAGAAGACATGCTGATGAAGTAGGAAGAAGCGAATTAAATATTCTCGAGATTTATTACTTATCTTCCATTATAATTTATATTATCAATTCTTGATCAACTTATGAAATAAAAGATATACTGATGAAGTAGGAAGAAGCGAATTAAATATTCTCGAGATTTATTACTTATCTTCCATTACTATTACTATTATCAATTCTTAATCATTCGTAAGAGAAATTAAGTTATCAGTGTCAGCTTCATTCATTCATTCTTTTGAAATAAGCAAAAATAAGTTATCAACTTTTTTTCTTTTTTTGAAATAATAAAATGAAATATGCAAAATTTAAATTAATACTTTAATAAATTGGAGAAATTTCTTTTTTGAATTTTTTTTTAAGAAAGTAATTTTAAAATTCAAAATATTTTAGCATAGCTAATTAAACATTCTATTTTAGATATCATTTTAAATGATTAATAAAGTAAGTGATCTAACTTTATTTTTAAACTTTGGCGATTGTCCAATCGAAATTGTACTGTGACGTTTTTCACGGGTAAGTTGATATAAGTAACCACTAACAATTAGTGATGAGGTTACTGGTAGTACACAATAAGTAACCATAAATATATCGTAAAAATACATCTGATCACTGGACATCTATAACGAATCATTATTTTCTATTATCATTATTACTATTATTTGATATTGAACTGATTTGTAGAATAGTCTTGAAAATGATAATAAATAAATTAATCATTAGTGATAAGAACATATTTATATATATATATATAACAATTATTATGTAAATTATGGAAGTATCCTCAGTTGCTAGCCATAAAGATTTTATTTGTTGTGAATTTCTTGTAGTACTGATCACAGGAATCAGTGTAGGAGAAAGGACCGTTCCTGGATAGATACGATGATACTATTTAACTAAACACAATGATATATCATGATAAAGCATAGGATAACATATTAAATTTTAATCCCTAAATGTAAACTTAGTTTTTTAATGCAATAATTCATATGCAAATTAATTGCCAGGTGTTGAAGACGAGTATAAGATGTCATATGCAAATTAATTTGCCAAATATTGAAGATATTACGTATTACTTCGATAAAATTAGTTTATAAAATTATCTCGACTTTTTCTCGACACGAAAGATTATTATAATTTCTATTGAATATGATAATTTTGCATTAAAACTATTCAAGACTTAAATTTTTATCACTGAATGAATTTTTTCTTCAAGACTACTAATAATAACTAGCAAAATATTATCAGAGAAAATATGATAATTTTGCATTAAAACTATTCAAGACTATTAATAAAATGTTATCAGAGAAAATATGATAATTTTGCATTAAAACTATTCAAGACTATTAATAAAATGTTATCAGAGAAATATGATAATTTTGCATTAAAACTATTCAAGACTATTAATAAAATGTTATCAGAGAAAATATGATAATTTTGCATTAAAACTATTCAAGACTACTAATAATAGCAGTAAAATATTACCGAGGAAAATATGCGCTGATAAAATATAGAACTTGTGCAAATTAAATATTTCAAAATTAAAAAACTATCCATAGATAAGTACTGATAACAATAATGAATTTTATAAAAACACTCACCTGTAAACTGCAATTTTTACCAATGTAAACGACATTAAATACCCAAACCCATGTCACATATCTAAAATACTATTTATAATATGACAATAAATCGCTCAGTTATATCTTATCTTATCAATATCAGAGCATATTTGTTGATAAAGCATCTTCCTGATATGTTGCTTATTTAAAATACGAATATAATATTGCATATTTTTGCATAATTCAAAATATTTCATGTGATAACGAATTATTTAAGCGAAAACTGATAGAATCATTTATTTTCCAAAAAAAAAAAACCAATTAATAAAAATATTTCTAAAAACTAAATGCTTCTCTCAAAGGAATTGAAACTTTATAAAAATTAAATTTTTCAAAAATTTCAATTTAAAGCTTACCCTATTGAAATGGTCCAAATAAAAGTGCATAAAATGGAAGCTCTTTTTTTGACATAGCACGATCATAATTTAGCGGCCATTGAAAATAGATAAGCTTATCAAGATTAAGCATTGTTAACGATAAGCCTGATACGGCTAAACCTAACCAGTTGCAGAAATGTGTTATAGCACACAAACGTACGTGTCGTAATAATTCATGTTTACGTATCAGGAATTCATTTGGATGACAAAATACTAAAATACTAAATTTAATTTCAATTATTGTATTTTTCAAATTTTATACAAATTTTTTTTCTTGATATTTAGCTTTTTTATATTCTCAGAAATTTTCTATTGCATATTGTTATTTAAGTTTAAAATATTAATGTCTAATGTCTATTTTATTGTTTATTTTTCTTATCAGCTATAACTGATAATAGAAAATTAAAATTATATTAAAACTTTAATAGCTGATATTAAGATACAATAAATCACATTTATTCCTTCATTAACATTTTAGTTATCTGATTTCTATCGAATTGTTTTTATCATTAAATTTTTGTTTCTCTTAAATATCCAATAATTGAAATATATTTGTTTTTAAAATATACTTACTGCATCGATATTGATATTGATGATAGAATTTTAGATTGTGCTTAATTTTTAGCTTTGAATTTACTTTAGCTTTGAATTTACTTGTTAAATAACTTTTGAAGTTTTTGATTTTAAATTTCTAATTCAATTTAAATGCCTTTATCAATGCTATGTGTTTAATCATTCTTGATAAAGATTACCTGTAAGTAATAAATCACCGAATGTCATACTGATAATAAATAAATGCATCGTATCGCCACTTCGTCGAAATAATTTTATAGCACAAAAAATTACCAAAACATTAAAAATAGTTGCTGCAATACTTGCTGCTAATAACAAATCATCCACCTAAACAAATGATTTTTGATGATATGATTTCTTGATAATGTAGTTCGAATCAGCGTTAGAAATTTCTAATTCAAATTCTCCCTTTAGGATTATATCAATGGAATTTAATTTAAGGAATAAATATATATAAATCATTGATAACTGAAACTATTCAACTGTTGAAAGTATTGACGAAAATATCAATCATAGATAGGACGAGAAGTTATATTTTTGGCTATGTCACATGAGCTTAAGTTATCACTGATTATCAGTATTAGTAAAATTCAAAAAAGAATTTGATATATTGCCGTTTTCTGGAAAATTTGAAAACTCTCGGATTCATAGCACTTCATTTGAACTGAATCATCTGCCTGTATACTATCTTCTTCTCTTGTTTCATTTCCAGAATAATCAAATATTCTGCCGTCATTTTTTGCCATCATAAATTCTTCCTAAATTTTCAGTTCTTTCGAGAGAGTATAATGTAACAATTACATATCGAAAAATGCTAGAAATCTTCAACAAGAACGATAATATTTAAATACTAAAAATAACACTCAAAAAGAAATAATTTAGAAATGAATTATTTGATAAATCTGCCAAATGGAAATATTTAATTTTATGATTTAATCGATTGGATGAAAGAATTTACAAAAAAAAAATTAAAAATAAAGTAATATAAGAAATTATTGGAATTATTAAATTAAGAAATTTAAAATTTATTTGCAATCAAAAATATAAAAGCTTAAAATTGATAAAATCAGAGCCATTCGAATGACAATTTTCAGGAGAAAAGAGACATCATCCATTATTTTTTGGTATTTTGTTTTTTTTTATTTTTTGTTTTTTTTGTCTTTTATTTTTTTCTCGATGAGCAATGATCGTTGATAAATAAAACATTATCAAGTACAACATACCAGTTTCGTCGAAATGTTATTGGCGAACGATGTCGAGAAATAAAAATGTGATAAGTTGGAAAGCATAGAACAAAAAGACTTAATTGTTCAAATTTTTTCAAGAATGTTTATCAATTTTTCCCGCTTTCTTCTTCATTGATGATCATTGATAGATGAATATCATTTCAAAATCATTTCTGATAATAAACATGCTTCGAATTTTCAGTTCAAGCATTTGTTAGAATTCAAAATCTGAAAGCAACATACCTTCGAAATATAAATATTAGAAGAGAATTTCAGAAAACGATCAACGAAAAAAAAGAGTATCAGAATGTGATCAAGTGATAAGTATTAAAGGGATTCAGTAAAATTTCTTGATTTTACATCGAGATTCATAATAAATGTCTTAATCCATAGCAATTTAATTGGATAGTGGACAAGTAGTCATTTTTTTCCCATTTCAATATCACTAGTCTTTTTTAATTATTCAATTTCTTTAGTTATGGATTTTCAATCATTCAAATATCAAAATTATTATCAAATTTCAATTTCAATTTATATATTTTAATCGTCTAACTATTTTGTCGTGAAGAAAAGACGATATTAAATGATGGAGAGAAATGTTAAGAAATCAAATTTGCCAGATATTCAAATTTTTGATAAAATCAATTCAAAGTTTCATTACCCGATACTTTCAATCTCATATAAGCTATCACATACTAACGAAGCATATTCAAATAATAATTACGATTAGCGCAGATGTTTTTTTTTTTTTTTTAATAAAAATATAAAATAATCTTTCTGATTATTTTGATAGAATCAAAATCAATTTTTCATTTGCATATGTGCGATCTATCTTAAGATATAATTTTTAAAAAATTAGAAAAAAAAAAATCAATCCCATCTTAACTGTTACAGTATTATTTTAGTCAAACCGAATCGTAAAATAAATAAAAAAAGACAAATTTTCGACAATTTATCATTTAAAAAATTTTGATAATTTATCAAATTAATTTCATCATCTAATGGATTTTGATAGTTTATCACATAATTTCATCATCTAATGGATTTTGATAATTTATCACTTAATTTTATCATCTAATGAATTCTTAAATGAAGAAAAAGTAATTTATGGATTTAGTCATAGCAAAAACTGTTCATTTATCCCTTTCAAAACAGTTAAAATTTCGATTCTTCCGAATAATGGCAGATAAAATATTAGCCGGCATACACATGTACGTATATGTACTTATATCCGTATCACGTACGCTTACGTATGTTCAAGTATTTCTATTTATCTCGTACGCTTACCTATATCCGAGTATTTCTGTTATATAAATCAACTGCTTACAAACAATTTTTTTTGTAATTTATAATTATACCGGAAGAGAAGTAAATTACATTATATTAGTTTTATCTGATAATTAGAATAGCAATAGTAATTAATTGAAAACTTGTCATCTATAGAAATAACTTTTCAGCGATTTTTTTTTAATAATTATTTGCTTATCTATTTTTAACATTTCAACATTTTAACATACATTTATCGCACAACATTTTGGAATTAAAAATTAGCTAAAAAAGACTGTTAAAGTAATACTGTTCATTTCTCGACTTAGTAAAAGGTATCAATTTTTATCAACGTCGAGAATATTTATCAAATATACATATTTGATATTAATGAGTATGAAATAAATTCAGTAATATGCATCGAAAATAATTAGTTGAAAAAGATTGTTAATAATTAGTCGAAAAAGACTGTTAGAGTAATACTGTTGTTAATTTCTCGACTTAGCAATAGGTATCAATTTTTATCATCGTCGAGAATATTTATCAAATATACATATTTGATATTAATGAGCATGAAATAAATTCAAGAATGTGCATCGAGAATTTTTCATTCGTTGTTTTTAGAGACGAAGAAAGAAAATAAATGATTTTTAAATTTTCAAATGTTTGCTTTCTTAAAATTAATTTATTGCTCATTTAATGAAATTTATTACGAAAATTGTCAGTCAATTCAAATGATTTCAAAATTTTTTGCTTTTATTTTTGTTTTTTGTCTTTTTTTTGATATTTTTTCTATTCGAATCATTGTTAGTTATCATAAATTACTGTGTATTTTAACATTAATTCAATATTTCTTATCATTATTTCTTATCACTATTTCCTATCATTTTTTTCTTATCATTGTTTTGCTAAAAATTTTCTCGCGCATTTATGATATTTTTTAAAAATTCACACAATTATTCTATGATTCATTTTCAATAATAATGAAAAACTTGGCACAAATTTCATTATGAAATTGGAAATTAATTTTGGAAAAAAATTAATTTTAAACTTATATATACTGTATACGGCGAATATGAATTTTATAACGCAACTATAATCAAACTTACAGATAAGTAGAGTGGAAGGGAAAGATAAAAAGATAAGGATAAAAACAGGAAATGATAATAGAAATGATAAGAGAGTAGAAATTTCGAAACAACGAAGTTTTTAAAAGAAACTCAACAAATATAGAATTACAACTGCTTATGGCATGTTACCATTTTTCGACAAAAAAAAACCAATACTGCAGGGTATACAAATTACCCATATACATACCTATAAATACACACACATACAAACATACAAACATACACACATACACACATACACACATACACACATGTACAAGAAACACTTTACATGCATGTACATGTATAGCACATATTTGAAGTGATAATTATTGATTAACAAAGTAGAGAAAAAAGAAAATTTTCCCTCGTTGAATTGTGTGAATCAGAAGATTAAAACGACTAGAATACGACGATCAAGTAATCATCGAATCATCTCAATTGTGATTCGTAGATGTAATTGATGATGAAACAGCTTTCTGATTCTTGCGATCATATGTATGTGGTCATATGTATGTCTACATATCACGAAATTCTCTTATCACTTATCAAACTATTATAATATGCTGTTATTAATTAGTCTACAGGCTACGATTTTATAATAATTATGTCTACATATCTCGAAATTCTCTTATCACTTATCAAGCTATTATAATATGCAATTATTAATTAATCTACAATCTACGATTTTATAACAAAATTGTTGATGAAACAAGAGACAAATATCTGGTAAATTGATCATTTCATTATTTTACTTTTATCATTCTACTAATTCTTCAAAATATCTAAATTCTAACTTCAAATTACTTTCACAAAATTGATAACTATAAAAAAAAAAGAAATGTGATAATGAATACTGATTAAAGATATTTAATAAATTAGAAATATTTTAAAAAATGGATTCTACCAAGAAATCCTTGCAATTAAACGATATATTACCTATTAGATTCTGTGGAGAAATTTTAAAATTTAGTGAATCATTGCGGATTATAATTTAGTATTAATTAATAAAGAACGTATTATTTAATTTGTTATAGATTTATCGCGATGTAAACATTCCTAAAATTTTAGATTAAAATTTCACAACGATGCTTTTAATCAATTGCAAGTATTAATTTGGATTTGTTATGCCTTATGTCCTTTGAGAACGATTAAAATTTTCAACATATTATATAGCATTATTTGAATAAAAGAAGATAATCGAGATCGAGCATAATTCAGGTTATATGGCATATTTGATTAAAGGAAGACAATCGAGATCGAGCATAATCCAGGTTATATGGCATATTTGATTAAAGGAAGACATTCGAGATCGAGAATAATTCAGGTAATTTAAAAAATTTTCAGTCAATATTTTCGTCAATAAAGGTTACATAATGAACTATGTAAAATTGAAATTTAATTACCTGTTGATTGATCACGTGATGTTCGTTTTTAATTGCTTGACTATCGCAAATTTTTCATTTATCGAATGTCAGCGATCGCTTCAATTTCATGATCTTATTCGATTGAGATTGAAAAAAATAAACTTGTTCTTAAATTAATTCAAAAAATGTAGTAAAATAAAAAAGAAAAAATAAAAAAAAATATGAGATAGGAAATCAAGCTTTCAGAAATATTTTCCGATATATCAATGAAGATATATTTACCGTAACTCAAACTTTATTAGATAACAAAATACTTGCTCAGGATAAAAAAAGAAAAAAAATTCCAAACCCATCTTATTTAAATTATTTCAACTATTGTGTTGTTTTATTCCTAAAAAACAATGAATAATTAATGAAATTTTGAAAATTTTGAAATTGAATTTTTTGAAATTGAAAATTTTGAAAAAAAATTGAATTTTCAAAAAATTTTGAAATTGAATTTTCAAATTGTTGCAAAAAGTTGAATTTGAAGTGATATGAATTTTTTCATTCATTTATTTATTTTACTAGCTATTTGTTTATTTTTGTTTATTCAATTCTGTGAATCTGAAAGATAACAGTGTAACGTAAGTTCAGATTCGTAATTTTATTACTGAAGCGAAATAAAAATTTAGCTTCATGTCTTGATAAGGCAGCAAATTTGAAGTTGATTAATCAAGAAATTTGACAAAAAAAAGTTTAGATAACAGAGGAAAATTGATACATTAATTTCAACAGCAAAAATTGTTCTATAAAAATGATCTATAGAAATGAATTTTCAATTATTAATTTTAGATTATCAATTACTAATATACACGAAAAAAAATCAAACTAGAATTTTAAAAATGATTGATATAAAAACAAGTGATAAGACTTATGAGAAATTCAAAATAAAAAAATACTACTAATTAAATATCGCATCTGAATTATTCATCCATATATTCTTTTCTAATATTTCACTTCGCTTTTGTTTCTTATCACTTAATTTAATTCTTTTTTTCTTGCAAAAAAAAAAAACGAAAATTTTAATCAAATATTGATCTTTGCGCTATTTTTCATTGATTTTATTTAAAAAAGCATGCCATTTCTGTTTAATCAATTTTAATTTCATTTTTTGTTTCGTTCGATCGATAAAAGTGAAATTGTAAGAGGTCTATAATAAATTGTTTATCAATATGATGATCCAATGTAGTAGTAGAATCGATGTATCAAATAGTATTACTGATCGATATAAAATTCCAATATATCAAATACTACTGATCGATATAAAATTCCAATATATCAAATACTACTGATCGATATGAAATGCCAATATATATCAGATACTACTGATCGGTATAAAATTCTATATATTAATACTACTGATCGATATAAAATGTCAATATATCAGATATTATTGATCGATATAAAATGTCAATATATCAGATATTATTGATCGATATAAAATTTGCAATTTTCTCGATAATATACCTCAATAAAATTTTCCCATTTTTTTGGGTTAATTTTACTAAAAAATT
Source organism: Dirofilaria repens (assembly GCA_008729115.1). Classification (NCBI taxonomy): domain Eukaryota; kingdom Metazoa; phylum Nematoda; class Chromadorea; order Rhabditida; family Onchocercidae; genus Dirofilaria; species Dirofilaria repens. The sequence goes on from SNRZ01000130.1 coordinate 157,304, forward strand.
ATTTTCAAAATTATAAGAAGCAAATTGATAAAATCTTCATGTATCTCTAACCTTATTGAAATATTTGACCAATAAAAGGTTTAAACAAAAAAATTTTAAAATGAATACGATAGTGGCATCAATAATTTTGCAAAAAAGTGACAAATATATTGCTAAATTTTATCTGATATTACTGTATAGTAATGATGGAAGTGGGAAAAGTATAAAAATGATAATGAGAGTGATAGTAGTGGCATTTATCAATTTAAATACATTGAAGGGAGAAAATAATCATTTAACTTATCAAGGAAAGTGGATTCAAGATGTAATCAAAATCTCATTGATAAAAAGTTGGAAATGTTTTCTATACGAAATTATCATGAAATAAATTCACAAAAGATCTTAGTATCCTAAAACGAATTCAATCAATTTGAAGTATTAAATTAATAAAATTATCAAACTAAAAATAGAAGAAAAAAGCAATTGATTTATATACTCTTTGTATAAAAATTTATACGTCTAAATCAAGCAATTAAAAGCTTAATCATCAAGAAAAATTAGATAGAAAAACATCAGAAACAATGAAATAATTAATATCCCTTAGTAATTATAAAAAGAGAAAAATACAGCTTGATATTTAACTTATTTTCCAAATGTAAGTTAGGCAATAATTGATTGAGCAAAAATTAGTTTTGATTCATTTGAATAATATTTATTTCAAATGTGAAAATTCATTATCATTATCATTATCATTCTTATTACGCTAAGAGCAATTTATTTTTCAAATTAATAGGATTAGTTTATCGATAATTTAATTAAATCTAATAGAGATTAGCTCGATTGTTTTGTCCAATATTTTAATTAATTGATTTGATTCTTTCATGACGATTTTATTTAAATAGGTTAGTTTAAGAAGTAAATAAATAAGTAGGATAAAATAAATAATAATAAATCTCGAATCAAGATAGAACTACGAGAATATAATAAATCTCGAATCAAGATAGAACTACGAGAATATAATAAATCTCGAATCAAGATAGAACTACGAGAATATAATAAATCTAGAATCAAGGTAGAACTGTGAGAATATAATAGATCTAGAATCAGATGGAACTACGAGAATATTAGCTCATGAATCAAAATATAATAATACCATACGTAATCATTAAACATTAATTCACCACCAAATTCAGGCTATTTTGAATTCATATTGTTATGAAATTTTTTTTTTTTTTTTTCTAAATGGACTTTGATTTTTGCTCTTTTATTTTATTTGATGAGTGCCGACTAAATGAGAAAAAATAAACAAATTTAATTTAAGATACATTTAAAAATTAAATCAAATTTATCATTTGTGCGACTAACTTTTCAATCGATAAATTAAGCATGCTAATGATAAATTAGCTATGCAAATGATAAGTTAGGTATGCTAAAATTTGATAAATAAAGTTTGCTACTATTATGTTCTATTTCACCATGTATGTAAGCCTAAATTCATTACAAAATATCTGTCAGAAGAATTGAAATGAATTATAGAATCGATTAGCAAGAAAGGTATCTATTAATTATATTCCTAATATTATTACACTACTCGTTATGTTACGTACGAACAAAATTTTGATCATTTCATCTTTTATCACAATCATATCTCTTAATTAATGATGTAAGTTTTAAAAGTGATTAAAAACTGATATATGATTTTAAGATCTTCTAATAATGATCAAATTCATGAAGGTAATGTAAGCAGAATTGTTGTGGAAATGTATGAAACACATATTCATTAGAAAATACTTGCTCGTTGTCTGATAAATTTGCTGATTAGAAAATACTTGCCTGTTGTATAAAGTTTAGAACTTTTATCAGTTCTAAACTTTATACAACAATTATTTTTTATTAATCAATGCTAAAAATCTTCTCTTCTATAATTTACGATTTCGAGCAGTTAAAAAATTTTTTTCGCAAAATTTCGAATTTCCTAGATTGTACATCTATGGAAATGAAATTTCAAAAACATTCCTCAATACGACATAAAAAATTTTTAAATAATAAAAGGACAACTCCAAATAGAAGTAATCAATGATTTTATCATCGAATGATATTTTTCAAGATAACGCAATGATTAAAATCTGTACAGGAGAATGAATTCATCATTGAAATCGAAAAATAGATTCAATCGAAATTTAATTATCAGTTTAAATTTGTCATATGATAGAACATTTATTTATATGTGATCAAAGAAAGCAAATTTATCTTTAAATTCTGTTTTAGAAAAAAATCACTCTATTTCGTTCAAAAAAAAAAAAAACAGCAGAAGGTTGATAATAATTCAGACTAATATTTTGGAACTGTGTAGAAAATATGAAATATTGATTTTATTGATATTTGCCGGCTCAGAAAATTCAGCCTAGACATTTCGAACTTAGAAATTTCAATTAATTGGATTATTAACTTTTGATCAAAGAATTGGTGCCAATTAAAACAATCAATAATTTTTTTAAACAAAATTATAAATATAAGGATGCGAATTGAATTTGCGAACGAACAAATGTTTGGATGAAAATGTCGCGGCAATTTAATATATAAACATTGCAAGGAGTGTATATCATTTGTTCATAAAAATCAGCTGATTAAAAAATAACTTAACTGGTCTAATTGATCTCTGAATAAAAGATAACTTAACTGGTCTAATTGATCTCTGATTAAAAGATAACTTAGCTGATCTAATTGAATCATTTCATGCAATAATTATCAAAACGATTGACATCCAGAAATTATTGCTTTCTGCAAATGATATAGTGCATTATCAATCGCATACTGATATTAAATATGTTTTGAATTGAAACATAATTCTGCAGTTACATATTCTTAGCCAACTATACTACAGTAATGCATTTTCAATTTGCTAAAATCTTTTAAAATATATTTGTTAAAATATCTAAAAGAAATATATTTATCATTACTGATATTTATCATTAACAATGTTTATTTATTGCAAATAACTCGATGTTTTTGTATATTGAAATTTTATTCGTATTCATTATCCATGAAATATCATACGTTCATCCAGCACGATTAAATCGGAATTTTAAACTTGCATCGGGAAAATACATAGCAATCATTCATGCTGATTCTCGACGATTCCTACAATTCATTTCATTTGTTTCTTTCCTGTAAATATATTGGAAATACTTGAATTCATGAATTAACTTATAAAAATCTGGTAATGTTTTAAAGCTAAATAATAAAAATTCAAAAATTGAAAAAAAGCGCATTCAGTTCTGATACTTGAAAAAGTTTTACAAATAAAAAGAATTTATTACAAATAGCAATTGGAATGCGATATCTTGAAAATAATTTTTCAAAATAATTTATGTCATCGATATCCTAGGATAGCGAACATCTTATTTCATGTGAAGCATAAACATTTAATGATTATCAAAATTACTAAATATAAATTATCTCTCATAATTTTTTAGTGAAATATGTTCCTTCATGAATGGTATAAATATTTAAGTTAAAAGGATAGTTTAAAAAGTGAAAAATAGAGATGCTATCAATTCTAAGAGAATGTGGAAATTTCATTCAATTCATCATCTATCGATAGACATAAAAACAACGATAAAATTAAATATCGTCAGCCAAGACAAAAGTGAATCTGAAATGAACGTCTAATTTTAATAGAAAATTCAGATTATTAGAAAAAATCTGATTATCTCATTTTTCGAAAATACTATACTCACTGAAGAAATTCAATCGGAAATTCATAAATTATGTATGTCAGATTAACCCTGTTCATTTTTTCGCATCTGATACGAACAAGTTTAGCCGAGCAATACTTCAATTTGTATTTTTTTGAATTTATAGCTGATGATATATCTAAATTGTGAAAAAATATCTAAATTGTTCTTAACAAAAAAATTTTTATTTTTTCCTATTGACGACTGCGGCAAATTTTGGATGTTAGATATAGAAATAATTTTGACTTTATTTTTATTATAATTTCAAAATTATCAAAATTTTCAGATAAACGGATGATGATATAAAGAAATGTCAAACAAAGAGAATCGAATTTGGAACAGGTGAAAATTTTCTGGATTCTTATCTTCTCTGATGTAGAAAAGAATTAATTCTTCTTATTGTTTTTTTCTTCTCAATTTTGAGAAGAAATTCATTGATCTTAAAATACTGTCAACATCAATCTGGTTTCAGAAGAATTTGCACACGGAACTGGGAATTAAAGTTTTCAAAGTTGAACCTCCATCTTAATGTTTTCTTGTTTTACTGTTCTTTAAAGTATTATCAGGATAAATTCCCTCTTTGAACAAACAACTTTTGATAATGGGAAATAAATCTGATTATTATTTTTAATATTCTCAGAATAAGAGCGTTAGGAAAGCACTAAACACTATAGATGATAAATTAAGGAATGTGAATGTACTTCAATTTATAATGCTTAATTAAACAAAACTAAATCAAAAATCACGTGAAAAAGATTAATTATTCAGGAATATCCATAGCATTAATTCTGAATTCAAAATTTGGAAGATATTCAACATTAGTGCCTAATCAACATCTACGTATTAAATTTATTTTTTTGTTCCTCAAATGATGCTTCAAACGATGCTTCAAACAATATTTCAAACTTCTATTGTTAGAAATCATTTCAGGTTAAGAGCACCTGCAGGATTTATCATTTCAGCGCACTGAGCTATTTTACAGATATCCTCCGAATTTTGGGAACATTTTTATGTATTGAATATTCGGCATACAAATCTAATTTAATTTAAGTTTCAAAATTTCAAAATATCATTTTATCCGTGATTCAATATATTAACTTACTAAAATTTAAAAACCTTTGCTTAACATGAAGAGTTCAATTATCAAAACAAGGAATAAGAAATGGACAATATTCAAACAGCTCAAAGCTTCGATTGTTACAGCATTCTAAACAATTAGCATAGATTTCAATATTTTAAATATTGCACGTAAGCTTCATTAAATATTGCACGTAAGCTTCATTATAGCGAACAAAGAAGAGAATTAGATAAATGATTCGTTACATTAGACATTGTGATATTCGTTTATCATCGTTTATCACGTTAAGTGATGATAAATCATGTAAAAAATAATTTGGTTTTTTGAATATATTAATGTTATAAATTATTTCGATTTTTCTGACAATGGCCAATACTTTTGAACTGACTAAATTTCAAGATATCAATCCAAGCTTATCATTTTTTATAATGTATGCCATTATATTACAGTGCATTTCTCGCATTCATGATATGATTGATATCTTCTTATAGATAAAATATATAATAATTCTTATAAAGGATATCATATCATGTTCTTCTTCAGAGATATATAATTTGAATTTTAAAAAATGAAATAATATTCATGCTTTGCTAATTATTCAGGGCTTTGATCGTAAGCAATCTGCAAGAGAATAGATAAACGGAGCATTTTAACATTTGAATCTGTAGATCATCATGCTTCAGTGATATACTCGAATTTGAAGTTACATATGATACACTATCATTAGCAGTATGCTATAAGGATAATCGAATAATGTTATAAAATATTTATCGTTAAATAATAAAAATAAATTCGAATTAAAATAATATCTCTGACAGTGTTAATAATGCATTGTTTTGAAAAATGCGATACAGTGGAAAGTGGGAAATGAGAGCATAAAATCGAGATGTTCGAATGGAGAAGCCGGTTCAGCTAACTTACCTCTATGATTGGCGATGTACTCCATTCACATCTATTTCGGTATCTACAATATCTAATATTGAGCCTTAGCAAATCAATTAAAAACACTTCTTCAAATTATCAATGTATTCATGATGTATTTAAATGAAAATGAAAAAGTCTAATTCTGCACTGTTTTTTTTTGATAGCAATGTTACATCACATATTTTACTGATTCTTTAGCTAATTATTGATGGCGACATGCTCCTTAAAAGAATTACAAAATAGCTGTAATAATATCATCATTTTAATACATGCAATATCATTAATATCAACTTTTTTTTTCATTCTAAACTACTCAAGGACTTTGTTTGGATCAGTGAAGCACCACTTTTACCGATTTTTCATAGATATCAATTATGACAATTCTATTTGCATTAACTTCAACAGTAGTCATGCTAAATGCCTATAAAAATTAAGTAAAAACAGTATTTGGAAAAAACTTTGCATTTTATAACCTCAAAACTTTTTACAGGTTATTTCGAAATTGTCACAATATTAGACCTTTTCCTTTTTCTCTTTCAATAAACTTTTTGGCTATCATTAACGTAAAAGAGCTGTCAATATTTTATCAAATATTTATGCATTAAAAATGCTTTTTTTTTTTCTTATACCTTCAAGATAAAAAATCCCATACTTTATTGTACATCTACGCTAAAATTTAAATTTAAATCATCATTTTCTATACTATGATGATTCATAAAGCAAAGCTCACATTCTTCACAAATAGCCATTACTCCAATGATAACGTCTTTGATAGCAGCCATTATTAGATGTGTTAGTTCAGAATTTGTTTAAGGAGACAAACACAAAATCTTTTATTTCTTAAATACATAGTATCAAATAAAAATTTTTAAGTATAACAGCAGAAAGCTAGGAATACTACATCCCTTCCAGCCATTCTTTATTATCAGCAATTTTAATTGCTCATTAATTGTACTGGTTATTGAAATTTTGTAGTACAATCCTAAAAGTTTGTTATAGGAAAAAATATTTTAAGCTGATATGATTGCGATATATTTCCTTCTATTCAATTTTTTAATCAGCGAAACATGCAGAGCTATTACTAATAACGTTTGTTAATTTAACTTATTGCTTTCCAGTTAATTTCCCAACTTCGAATTTTGAAATCTTTTATCTTCAACTTAAAATTAGCCTTACTTTTCTTTAACCTTTGATTTTCCAATTTTAGAAACCAACTATACCATTTGTTGGTATCTAAAATGATCTCATTGACTTTATGTTTATAAAATGAGAACCTCATGCATTTGCTATATTTTATAACGAATAAATTCACTAATATATCATCATTTTTTGCAGCGTCAACAAATAAAAAATGCCAAAAACGCAAGTAGCAGAGTGAAAGTTCCATCAGCATCAAACAATAATAATAACGATTATGTGAATGATTTAAATAGTTTCGAGATAACATTATCATTTTCTTATGCAAATCAGGTAAAATTCATTACTTTTTTAAAATGCAATCTTTGGAATCTGAACTAAAATGCTTCAGCTATTGAAATTGATAGCATATGTATTTACTGTTTTCATTATCATCATAAATCTTTATATTTTTGCAGCATCAACACATAAAAAGTGCTAAAAATGCAAGTAGCAGAGTAAGAGTTACACCAATATCAAAGTATAATAAAAACAATGATGTGAATAATTCCAAGAAATCACCATCATTTTCTTACGCAAAGCAGGTAAAATTCATTACTTTTTTAAAATGCACTCTTTGGAATCTGAAGGACTAAAATGCTTCAGCTATTGAAATTGATAGCATATGTATCTACTGTTTTCATTATCATCATAAATCTTAATATTTTTGCAGCATCAACACATAAAAAGTGCTAAAAATGCAAGTAGCAGAGTAAGAGTTACACCAATATCAAAGTATAATAAAAACAATGATGCGAATGACTCATATAATTCCAAGAAATTACCATCATTTTCTCACGCAATGAAGGTAAAATTCATTACTTTTTTAAAATGCACTCTTTGGAATCTGAAGGACTAAAATGCTTCAGCTATTGAAATTGATAGCATATGTATCTACTATTTTCATTCTCATAAATCTTTATAATTCTGCAGCGTCAACACATAAAAAGTGCTAAGAATGCAAGTAGCAGAGTAAGAGTTACACCAATATCAAAGTATAATAAAAACAATGATGTAAATGACTCAAATAATTCCGAGAAATCACCATCATTTTCTCACGCAAAGCAGGTAAAATTCATTACTTTTTTTTTGAATATAATTATTGGAATTGAAGAATTAAAAATGCTTCAGCTATTGAAATTGATATATAATATCTACTGGTTACATTCCCATTATAAATCTTTATATTTTTGCAACGTCAACACATGAAAAATGGAAAAATTGCAAGCAGCAGAGTAGAAGTTACATCAATACCAAACTATAATAATAAAGATAATGTGAATGATTCAAATAATTCCAAGAAATCACCATCATTTTCCTATGCAAAGCAGGTAAAATTCATTACTTTTTAAAATGCATTAATAGAATCTTATTATACAGAATCTTAAGAATAAAGAAATGCGCAACATACAGAAGAATACAGGAAAATAAAAGAGAATCTGTTTCAGTTAACAGGATTGGTAGCATATGGTATATACCGTCCTCGTCCTTATTATACTCCGCTAGAAAGACATTTTCGTGCTCAGAAGGGTTATGACGATGGTTATTTAATAAAGATATTCGAAGATTACGATTATGTGATTTTGATACAGATTCTTAAGATTGATTCAGTCGAAAATTTTGTTATCTCACCTCCAAGCGGAGCTAATGTGATAGTCGCGAATCAAAAACATTTCGTTGGTGGTGAGAATGTCATTCAGATGATAGAACTTAACAAACTATATGAGATCAAACAAAAACGTTTATTGAAAGAGAAAAAAGGAAAAGGTCTAATATTGTGACAATTTGAAATAACCTGTAAAAAGTTTTGAGGTTATAAAATGCAAAGTTTTTTCCAAATGCTGTTTTTACTTAATTTTTATAGGCATTTAGCATGACTACTGTTGAAGTTATGCAAATAGAATTGTCATAATTGATATCTATGAAAAATCGGTAAAAGTGGTGCTTCACTGATCCAAACAAAGTCCTTGAGTAGTTTAGAATGAAAAAAAAAAGTTGATATTAATGATATTTGCATGTATTAAAATGATGATATTATTACAGCTATTTTGTAATTCTTTTAAGGAGCATGTCGCCATCAATAATTAGCTAAAGAATCAGTAAAATATGTGATGTAACATTGCTATCAAAAAAAAACAGTGCAGAATTAGACTTTTTCATTTTCATTTAAATACATCATGAATACATTGATAATTTGAAGAAGTGTTTTTAATTGATTTGCTAAGGCTCAATATTAGATATTGTAGATACCGAAATAGATGTGAATGGAGTACATCGCCAATCATAGAGGTAAGTTAGCTGAACCGGCTTCTCCATTCGAACATCTCGATTTTATGCTCTCATTTCCCACTTTCCACTGTATCGCATTTTTCAAAACAATGCATTATTAACACTGTCAGAGATATTATTTTAATTCGAATTTATTTTTATTATTTAATACGATAAATATTTTATAACATTATTCGATTATCCTTATAGCATACTGCTAATGATAGTGTATCATATGTAACTTCAAATTCGAGTATATCACTGAAGCATGATGATCTACAGATTCAAATGTTAAAATGCTCCGTTTATCTATTCTCTTGCAGATTGCTTACGATCAAAGCCCTGAATAATTAGCAAAGCATGAATATTATTTCATTTTTTAAAATTCAAATTATATATCTCTGAAGAAGAACATGATATGATATCCTTTATAAGAATTATTATATATATTTATCTATAAGAAGATATCAATCATATCATGAATGCGAGAAATGCACTGTAATATAATGGCATACATTATAAAAAATGATAAGCTTGGATTGATATCTTGAAATTTAGTCAGTTCAAAAGTATTGGCCATTGTCAGAAAAATCGAAATAATTTATAACATTAATATATTCAAAAAACCAAATTATTTTTTACATGATTTATCATCACTTAACGTGATAAACGATGATAAACGAATATCACAATGTCTAATGTAACGAATCATTTATCTAATTCTCTTCTTTGTTCGCTATAATGAAGCTTACGTGCAATATTTAATGAAGCTTACGTGCAATATTTAAAATATTGAAATCTATGCTAATTGTTTAGAATGCTGTAACAATCGAAGCTTTGAGCTGTTTGAATATTGTCCATTTCTTATTCCTTGTTTTGATAATTGAACTCTTCATGTTAAGCAAAGGTTTTTAAATTTTAGTAAGTTAATATATTGAATCACGGATAAAATGATATTTTGAAATTTTGAAACTTAAATTAAATTAGATTTGTATGCCGAATATTCAATACATAAAAATGTTCCCAAAATTCGGAGGATATCTGTAAAATAGCTCAGTGCGCTGAAATGATAAATCCTGCAGGTGCTCTTAACCTGAAATGATTTCTAACAATAGAAGTTTGAAATATTGTTTGAAGCATCGTTTGAAGCATCATTTGAGGAACAAAAAAATAAATTTAATACGTAGATGTTGATTAGGCACTAATGTTGAATATTTCCAAATTTTGAATTCAGAATTAATGCTATGGATATTCCTGAATAATTAATCTTTTTCACGTGATTTTTGATTTAGTTTTGTTTAATTAAGCATTATAAATTGAAGTACATTCACATTCCTTAATTTATCATCTATAGTGTTTAGTGCTTTCCTAACGCTCTTATTCTGAGAATATTAAAAATAATAATCAGATTTATTTCCCATTATCAAAAGTTGTTTGTTCAAAGAGGGAATTTATCCTGATAATACTTTAAAGAACAGTAAAACAAGAAAACATTAAGATGGAGGTTCAACTTTGAAAACTTTAATTCCCAGTTCAGTATGCAAAATTGGTGATAACAGTGTTTTATAATTAATGAATAGATCAAAATAAATTAATTTTTAAATAGGAATTAATTAACAATCTTACATTTTAAGATATTTCGACAAAGCTTAACATGTGACTATACGTGCATACGTTATCAGGTAAGCGTTTCATACAAAATACATGACATTTTCGTTATAAAAATACCATGGATTAATCATTTAGTTCTCTATTAATCCATTAGCATATCATCGTAATCTGATTGCAATTATGTTTATTAAATTATCAAAAGAATAGTGATTGATGATATCATCTCCTTATTATCTTTCTGCTTGGAAAAAACTATCCTGTAGATGATGTTAGATTGCATTCAACAATTTATGCTACTAAGATTGTAGATGGCACATAGGAATGTAATCAAAAGATTGAATTCCTCGAGAAGATCAGAATAATATAAATTTCATGCTACATTCAATAGCATTTGAATTACTTACGATTGCATTTTTTCCAGATTTTTCATTACTTTCAAATTTATTTGTAAGACACATCGTAATAATTTGTAGATTAATTGAATGACTTTAAAATCCAATATGACACTTTAACTTTTAATCTTTACAACTAACAAAATGTAATATTTTTAAAGAATATTGCATTTTAGTATATGGTCAAATATAATGAGATTTTTGAAATGTGAGATATTGTTTATGAAATTTAAAGATACCACTGATATCAAAATATTCTTCCATTGATATTCATATATAACTTATTTGTTACAGATGAATGCGCTATACCATAATCAGTAACAATTAAGGCTTTGTGATGCAGTAAAACGAACTGCATAATAAAGTGATTGCAGAAATGCATGCAATTACGAACTTTCATATCGCGAAATTTCCACTAATAAACAAAGGTCAACAATGTTCATAATTCATTTAACTAATTTTGTGTTCTCCAGTTTTTTTTTGTGACTTCTTTTATTGCCGTAATCAATTGAAGTCACATCCTGATCTCCTGATTTGATTATTGCAATTTTTATTTAAATATATGTTTTATAGTGATAAGGGTCAATCATTATCTGTTGTTTGTTAACTACTCTCAGTTCTCATATAAACAATATTAAGAGCTTCTTCTTAACAAAGAGGAGCTCTTCTGTAAATAATACAAAGGGATAAAGTGACTCTTCTTTCGTTATTCGATATATATTGGTATGCATCATTGTTCAAGATAAAGCTTCTGAAATTCGATTGCGAGCACAACCAAGGATGACCAAGGTCAACGATTAAGTTACGAATCGACATAACCCCATCATCGCTCAACAAATCGAGCTTCTCTCAAATTAACCCCAATTAAATTCCTAGTTCTCCATAACCTTAATAAATCCAATCCAAATCCAAATCTTAACAAATCCAAACAAACCAAATAAATCCACGACATGCAGATTTAATTATCTTGTTCAACAGTAATGTATCATTTATTATGTAGTAATATTTGCAAGTAATGTGATTACCTTGTTGTGACTATTAACAATGATTCTCGGCTTATGTTGCTGTTAGCTATTTCACTTATCAGTTTTGATTTGAAAGATAAAGCTACCAACAGAAGCACTCAAGGATTTATTAAAAATTGGTCAAAAATTTTGTATATTTTTTTTGAAAATATAAATAAATCAATTGATAATATTTCTCCGATTTGACAAATTATCTGATGTGATTTCTCAAATCATAGAGTTCTGATAAGATATGAAATTAAATGTAAATAATAGGATAAGATTTTGCAAACATTTTTGCTATGTGTTAGATTATAAATGGGAGATATTTTCGAATATATTTATCGTGAATAATTAAGCAAATGAAATTAATTAGCCAACAAAAATTAGAAACACGAGAAGAAAAATCAATCGTCGGTTGTTTCCTTCTCATCAAATTCAAGAATTTAAATATTTCATTTAACATTCAGATTTATAGGAAATCTTATATTTATTTAAATATAAATCAATGATTTTTGCATCTTATAGACTAAGTAATTTATATTAGCGTTATTTCTTAATTGAGCAGAAAAAATTTAGAAAAAAAATCTTTTTACAAAAGTAGCGTTTCAGCTATCAAAGACCAATTGAATAAGAGAATATTTCCTTGTTGGATTTAATTTTGAAGTCTTACGAATCGTACTGAAAAGTTTTGGTTAGCAATTCAAGAAAGAAACACTTAATTGTTTGAATACATACATTACTCATATGATATATGTGTCGTAATTTTAAAAAATATACCTTTGACAAATGTATGTACCAACAAACTTTTGTCATTTGAAACAGAAATGAATTAGCTAGTTCGAATAACTTCATAAGTGAAATGTTGATCAACTATAAGCCATTTATTATGGAAATTTTTCATCCATTCACTATTCAAAATTGTATTGTAATTACCACGCAATCGATAATCCTCATTCATCAAGCACAATATTAGTTCACGAGCTGCATCAGAAGGTATGTCTGCCGAAGAAATTATGCAATTTGATATATTTTTTTTTTTTCGTGTATATCCTGCAAAAATTCACTTTTTATTCTTTTGATATTTCACTTCCTTAAATACAAAATGAAATTTCCATTAAATTATGAAATTTCCATTAAATTATGAAATCTCCATTGAATTATGAAATCTCCATTGAATTATGAAATCTCCATTGAATTATGAAATCTCCATTGAATTATGAAATTTCCATTAAATTATCAAAATTTTCTAGTTACTTTTAAAGAATTATTTTAAAAAATTATGTATTTGAATGTTATGCATAGCATAACTTTAAAAGTAACTATATCTTTAAATATTTAAAAGTAAAAAAAAAGAATTTTTAATGATGATTATAAAAAATAAAAATAACAAACATATGGCCATTTTCCGGTAAGCATTGTATAAAGTAATACACCCATCGCATACCAATCACAAGCATACGCATCATATGGTTGATGTCTAAATTATGTAAATTTTAATAGAGCAATTATATTGATAAAATGAGAAGTGATCTTGAAGTGATCTGGATAAAAATTTAAGTTTAATAGAATCAAAAATTAATATTGCCAGAAATAAATAGTAAGCATATTTGAAATGATAATAATAATAATGATAATAACAAATTAAACTTAATTTTAGGAAAAAGAATAATAAATTGAAAAATTAATTTATTTTGAACAATAATCAATTTATAGAATTTTTTTGATTTAAAGATTACTCTCTTCTAGATAATAATTTATAGGATTCATTAATTTAAATTTAATTCAAAAAATGATGCAATAATATATTGATTTGTTTATTTTGCATATTTTATTTCGTAAAACTACTGAACAATTTCTGGTGCAGAATAAGGTTTAGTACCACAAAAAGATTTCGATCGTTCCCTCTGATTGATATAACGAGCAAAGCCAAAATCGATAAGTTTTACATTACCATTTGAATCCAGAAGGACATTTTCAGCTTTAATATCACGATGTACCACACCACGATCATGGAGATAATGGACTGCTTCGGTTAATTGACGAAACAAACGACAACCATGTGGGAATTCTGATGTAGAAATTTTGATGTAAAATTTCGATTCTCATTAACTTTCATGAAACTTTTATTCATTTGCAAGAAGTCATATAAAATAGCATCAGTACTTCGATTATTTGATTATTAGTCAATACAATTATGAATATGCAAACATTTATAATTAATAAAGAAGGAATACATTTAATAAATCTGAACAAAGATTTACCTGCTTTTAATAAAACATTGTCGTAAAATTTAAATATCATGCTAAGAAATACAATATTATCGTTAAGAATTTGATTATCAGTATAACAATAAGCATGATAATTTACCAGGGATTCTCTTTTGTCGAAGAATCAGATTGAGCAGAGTTCCTCCAGAATAATATTCACTGATGATAGCAATTTTAGTTGGATGAGATGTTTGAATTGATAATGCCTAAACTCTGATGAAAGATAAATTTTAGTCATGTGTATTATTGTTAGCATATAAAGAAAATAATGCAATTTGGATAGACCTTCGGTAGATTTTCATCTCAGAACTCTCGAAATAAATTCTCAAGTTTAATTAAATTGATATTTCGATTGATATAAAGATAACGTATTTTATACGAAACACAATATTGAGAAGAATATAATTCATACTATTAGAAGGTTTCTGATGATAAAAATAACTTCTGATAGACTGGAATCAATTTATGCAAATCATGGATTAAATAATCGATCAGAATAAAAGACCTGTGCAACTGTTAAGAAAGCCATTGATCTTCATTTTTTTTTTTAAACTATTAGATATCAATTACAAACTTACTCGCCCAATATGTGGATGCCAAGCTATTTGTGTAAATAATAATTCTCGAGGCAAAAATTTCCTGATAATCGATTTTGGCAATGTATTTAAATCAATCATTTTAACAGCAACCAGACGTTTGTAACTATAACATATAGTAATGGAAGCAGCATGAATGAAATTTGCTAAATAGTTCTTGAAACTTTTAGAAAATATCAATAATAAATTCATTGTTTATCATCAGCTTAATGTTGAATACTTGCAGCAGCCTTTTTTTAGAAGATCCATATATTCTGCAAGTAGGCGATGACCATTAAAAAATATTTTGTATTCCTATTATAGCATTAAACTTAATCAAAATGAGTACTGTATTATCAAGCTCAGATTGAATTTGATTAAAATGATTATTGTTATTGTCAAGTTTGAATGAGTATTGTTATTGTTATCACTATTCTAAGATATTTCTGCAGAAACCCTTCGCATGCTTTTTTTTAACTTTTTAAGCAATTTGAATTTTTGCTTTTCATTTTTCAGTTGCCGATAATTGATTTAAAAGATCAATATGTGAAATGATTGGAATGATTGAAGTAATCAAATTGAAATCATTCTTTTTAATAGATAAGATTGTTACTATATAAAGAACGATTATTATTCATATTCCATAGCTGGTATGGCAAAAACTAATTTTATGTAAAAGGTTTTAATTTTTATGAAAGTTTAATTTTAATTTAAACTCTGAAAAAAAGTAACGAAAAAAGTTATCAGTGATTTAATATCAAAATCACATACAGGCCTGATTTAACACAATAAACCGTAGAATGAGATGTTCGAGCAATTCTCGATTGAATACATCCATCAATCGAATGAAGAATATTCTGCAGCACAGATTCCATCGATACAGAATGTTGTAATGAACCACCATTCTTCGCCATTTCATTTAATAACAATGTATTATTCTTTACAATTCTTAAATTTATTAATCTTTGAAAACTGTTATAGCAAAAAACCTCTCATTGTTTACCAATTTTATAAGTTACGATTTAACTGATCTCGTTACAAAAAGAATCACGCGAAAAGAAACCATTGATTTTGTGTAAGTGATAAGAAAAAGTGAAAGGCTGGCGGCATCTCTCGACTTTTATGCTTCTCGAGAAAGCGTTTCTCAGTTTGGCAATAATGTAGATTGTCTCGAGAAGCATAAAATTCTCGAGAAAGCGTTTCTCAGTTTGGCAATAATGTAGATTGTTATGAAATTTATGCTTTTTCGTAATGCCTATCAGGTTTATTTACTTATTTCTTTAATATTATTTTCAGTATCGCAAATGTGAGATTCATAATTATGATCATAAAATTTTATGCTTTTTATCTTTTGGATCTGATTAATATTGTAATATCAGATAAAAGATAAAATATCTGATATTGATAACAGTTGCATTCACAGATTGTAAATATTTTTTCTAGTTTTATTTAATTTGTAATCAAATTATCAATCATCAATCTATAATTTAATTCGAAACTTGAATTTTAATCAAATAAGCGTTTTGTATTCCGTCATGACTAAAGCATTCATTTTGTATTTAAGTTTAATCGTTCTTTCTAGATCTGTGTTGTAATGTTTATTGCCAAGTTGTTATCATGCTTAATTTTGGAAACTTATCAATTTCTTCTCCTTAATTCTTCAGCACGTATGAAAGACAATTCGAGACTACCTCATTCATTACATAAAATGTATAACGTATCAATTATGATGGCGTATTAAGGAAATATATCACATGATTAGCTAGAAAAAAACCAGTAGTTATTATTATTATTCTGATAATCCAATGTCAAATATGAATCTATTCCGGTAGTTGCGTATTTTATAAAGTTTTATTTTCATATTGAACTAGCTCAATTTTATAGTATTTAAAAAAGTTTGATTTGGTGACATCTAAAAATGATTACTGATTATCAAGACTAGCAACAATGTCACAAAGAACATTTGATGTAAGATACTAATTTGCAATACAATACGTCTGCAACAAAACTTAACTTAAATTATTCGTTTCTTCTAAAAAATAATTAATTAACAATAATTAATTAAATTTTAAGAGGAAGATTGAAAAATTGAGTAGAAAATGTGCAAAAACATTCTAAAATAATATAAAATTAGTTTATTAGAGAGAAAAATAAAAGTTTACATAATAAAATTTATAATTTTAATAAATATTTACCTTGTCTCTCTAATTTTTCACTCCTTAAATTGATAATCTTTCACACTGATATCTTCCCTTATATAATCTTCAACTTCTGCAAATTCAAAAATGATCAGAAATATGACGAGACTGATTGTATTCTAAAAATTGATATCAGAAGAAATAATAGATTTTTCATTGAAAATATAATACTTTTTAAAGTGTCGAATTTAAGGTTTAAATTATCTCTTTGCCATCGTAATTTATAGTTTATAGCACAATGACAATAAAAATCCTTTGAACTTCCTTCCCATTTTATTTGATCGTCTTTTCGATGATATTTATGTTAATTATTTCTGAAGAAGAAAATGGAGAAGAAAGGAAGTGAAACAAAGAAAATAGATAAAACAGGTGACAACAATATTTCCGATCAAAATTAGTTCACGTACTGATTGCGAATCTCGGAGCGAAACACAACATATTGTCATATTATCGAGCTACAGTAATATAACAATAAAATTGTCATATTACTGTAGCCATGCTGCAAATTTTCGAAGAAAGTTACTATCATTATTTTTATATTCAAATGGATAAAATATTGGAACAAAAAAAAGTCAAAGCACAAAAAGTAAAGAATAATAGGTATATTACGATAGTGATCATTCAGAGGAACGAAAATACGACAGATAATCAAGAGTTTACTCATCTCATATTTTGATAAATTTTTTCAACAAAATTTATCAAAAAAAATTTATTAAATTTAATTGTGATGAAATAATATTTATAGTAAAAAAATGTGACGAAAAAGATTGAAAAATTATATTTTTTGAACAAATCGAGAATACAATTTCGCAGTTTATCACTTACTATCAATTATGGCTAATAATTTCGGCTAAAACTAACACGTATTTATTTGTTAAATCTAACTCAATTACTTAAAATTGTTATATAGAATTGTTTTTTTTATATAATTTTGGAGCTGTTATATAAAATTTACTTTACTGAATTCTTATATAAAAAAATTATTGATAGATTAAGAAACCAAATTCTCGATCGATTATCAATCAAAATGCTTTATATATGTCTATGTCTTTTCTCATTCTCGAAATATTTATTTTATGGAAAGCATAATTGTAGTTTGATATTAAAAACAACCAACCAAAAACAAAAAAAAAAAAACGATCCCTTAATTTTCTGAGCATTTTAAATTTATAAAAATTTACAAATGCATATTATGAAGATAAGCAATTATTGCGAATTCTGAGAGAATTAATCTCATACTTTTTTTTGCGAAAAAATTTGTCGGAAATGCTATAAGTTGTAAATGAAATTTCATGTTTTTTTTCTTGCGAGTTGAATTATAGTCGCAAATGAATTGAAAGATTTTTTTAAAACATGTCAAGAATGAGATGTGACAGAGATAGGAAACATCGAGAAAGGCATAATTAACAAATGAAATTTTCGTTTTTTTTTTTTTTATTTCTAACTAGTAATGAATGTATTACTATCATTATCACCAATCATGTTGGGTAAATGATATGATCTTTGTTCAATGAAATTAGGGAGTGGTTTTGGTCATTGTGAAGTGACACTATAAAATATAAAAAATTGCCGAAAACTATCATGAAATTTGTTTGTTTTTTTTTTCATTTCATGAAATTATCAACTTGATATTTCAAATTTTTCATTTCAATTGTCCATTTTCTGATATCAAATTGTTTGATTTTTAAAAAAAATTTTTTTCTTCAATTGAAGGCTGATAAGAAATTTTTATCATAAATTATTCTGAATAATTTACCAATTTTCAAACTTGAAATGAATTATCAATATGATGCATTGAAATATAACTAAAAGTGAAAAAAAGATTCCTGCAATTTATATTCCAAATTTAATAAATTTCTAGCATTATTTGATAAGTTATGCATTAGCAGAAGTTCGATATTTCGAAATAATATTTTTTCTAAAATGATGCAAAATTTGATCAGAAGAAGAAGAAGAAGAAGAAAATAGTATTTGAAATAGAAATAAGCGTCAAAGCATATATGTTATCATCTGATATCAATTCATTTCCATTTGATACTAATTCAATTTGAAGCATTACATTTCCAGCATTTTCTTGCATTCATCAATGTCATTTTTTTTGTAATTACTATCATTATCATTTAAGAATCAGTAAACGGAATCATATTCGATTCATTAATTTATCTGATTAGATATATTTATTAGAATTGCAGAGATGCTTACAGTATCACCTATATTCATCATTGTCATCATAGCGGTTATGGTATCATCTCAACCACTCCACAATGATCCTGAAATGACAGACAATATGGATCATACGTAAGTTATTTTCTTTTATTTTTCTCTATAAAATCCCGAAAGAAAATGCAGCTTTCGCATAAATTACCTACTAATTAACTTGATTTCTAAACTAAACAATTCCATACCAGTAATTACAGTATGCTTTTGCAATATTTTGTTTTGTATTCAATAATGTGCTTCTGAAATTCTATTACATATCTCATTTATTTCTAGATTAGTTGATTTCTTATTTTAAAATTAAAATTTAAAAGATTAGTAATAATTATCAGTATTATCACTCTATTGGATTTATTTTATCTGAAGTTATCAACTGAAGTTACGATCTATTGACAAGACATATGCATATGTGTATTTCAGGTCAAGAGTGAAAAGACAATGGGGTGGTTGGTCATACAAGTTTAAAACACCTTTTTATAAAATGAAAATTAAAACTCCGTTCTCATTCGGTGGTGGTATTGGTGGTGGATATGGACCATTCGGATATCATTCTGGTGGATATTGGCCAATGGGTTTCTCTGGTTTTCATATGCCAAACATATTCGGATGGCACAATTGGATGTAGACTGAGTAAAATAAAGGATATTCGGATCAATTAATTTAATAATTTCTAAAATTAAAAAGCAAAAAATCTCGAAAAAATTAAATTATAATAAGTAAACTTATTTGATTGCTGTTGTTAGTATATTCTAAAAGTAAGATGGGTTAAAAATTATAAAAATGTTAGAAAATATCAAGCAAAATGATTGTAATCGATTCAGATTATTATTATTATCATTATCATTATTATCATCACTATTATTATAATTTTATTATTATTTATTATTATTATTCAGATAATTATTCGAGATCCTAAACAAAAGCCATGTTTCAATATAAATCGTCATTTTCAAATTCCATTCCCCTAATTGACTTCATTTTTAAATAATTTATAATTTTGATTAAAACTAATTTCATTGAAATACGATACGAATTAATTGATTTCATTTCCGGTTAATTACAAATATTGTTTCATCATCTCATTCAAATTTTTTTTAGCTTTTTTTTGTTGCTTACCTATTATCAGTTGTTTCATCATTTTGATCAGTTCTTCTTACTCATTTCATAATATTTCTATTTCAGCGATTCATTTCTCCAAAAAAGCTTTAAAATTTACAATATGTCAAAGTAATATTAAATAAAACCAAAGATCAGATGAAAATTTGGACACGAATAAAATGACGTTAAAAACAGGAAATTATCTGACATGCCATTGAAATCATATATCAAGTTATCGATAAAAGTGAGAATCGGCGAAACTGTCTGATAAAATTGAGATCGTTGATCAATTAAGATATGAGCGCTTGCATTGCTGTATTAATTCAACTATTCATGCATCAATTTTATCAGCTATCATATCATTCATTTTACTTGAACATTATCAAACAAAAAAAATAAAAATTATTCATAAAAATAGAAATTCAAGATGGCAAGTTTTTTAAAATAACAAATTAATTAAATTTTTATTATCAATTATTTGTTGAGGAGCTTCCTACTACAACATATATCATCCGATCTTTTCTTCGCTTATCTGTTCTCATATCAATTGCTCAGTTTGTTTCATTATTGTATTTTTTAGAGTTTTAAATCAGAAGCAATAAATATAATTCAATTGTTATTGATTATGATATGATTTATTGATAAAGGGTAATCAATCCCTAAAATTCATTTGAAGTTATATTACTAATGCTTATTATTTTTAGGATTTCTGAAATCTATAACAGTAATATAACTAATTTCATTATATATTGTTAGTTATCAGAAAATAAATTTTAAAACAAATAATTCCACGAATATTTTCAAAAGCTTTCAACGATGAAAGATTTTTATTAATTCAATAAATTTTAAACGTTTAATAACGATAGATTAATTCGCGCACTTCATCAGGCTTATTTTAAATATGCGTATTTTTTATCACTTGATGAAATCAAGCAACAGAAAGATTATCAATCAGGTTTTCAGGATTAAATTCAATTTGATTCCAGAATTCGCATGCGTTATCAGGCTTATTTTAAATATGCGCATTTTTTATCGTTTGATGAAATCAAGTAACAGATAGACTATCGATCAGATTTCAAGATTAAGTTCAATTTCTTTTCAGACAATGTTTAAAAAATTATTTTCAATAATTCTTCTGTGTGCAGTATGTTCGGCAATACCCACGTTTGATTTGCAATCAACAAATGATAATAGTGAATCAGAAAAGTATATCTTTTCTTATTTTTATCTTTATTGTTTGATTATTCATTTTTAACTTCTATTTTTTTCATTGTAAATTCAAAACTTTTTATATTATTGATGAAGCAGTCTCGAGAATTAAATATTCTTAATTTTATAATTTGAAATGAATGAGAAAATCATTCAAATAAATTTAATAATTGAATACTCAATAAATGATTAAGTATTATTATAAAAAATGTCTCCCCTCTTATTTATGCTTAAAGAAATTCTTACATAAATTCTGATTAATTTGAAATTATTTGCAAAATTTTCTAAATTTTCAGCATTCGAGTAAAACGTTACGGTTTTCTTGGTGGCTACAACTCTTATCTGAATGATTCACCCTACACATATAAATTTAAAACTCCATTTTTCAAGGTGAAAATTAAAAATCAAAATGGTGGTTTATTCGGCAATCAAGCAGGTTTATTAGGTCACCACCATATGGATTCGGTAATATTGCTGGTTCTTATCCTCCATATGGTATCGGTGCTTTTCATCCTCCGATTCATGCACCTTACGGTTATCACCACAATCCTTATGGATATGGATGGTTTGGATAGATAATTTTGTTAAATACCTGTATATGATTAGCTGTTATGATATGTTTAACAGTTCAACGATATCGTTTTATTCTTCTTTTTCAATTGTATTGTAATCACAATGTAAAGAAATATTTCTAAATGTGATAAATGAAGAATTAGTGCATGAAAACAAAAAAGTTTATCAAAAAAATCAATAAAACATAGAAGAAATCTAAGGTCAAGATCAGTATTTACAGCTCAGATTATTGTAAAATCAAAACAAAAAAAAAAAAATGGGAAAAAATGAAAATAAGTGAGTTGGAGATTGCTTTTGCAATGTAGCATTTCTCGAATATTGATAAAAGAGTGATTATTGAGCTTTGTATCATATAGCAGATATAAAATCAGTTATTCATTTTTGATGAAGAAAAAAATTTAATGACTTAAATTAAACTGACAATGACCTGATAATTGGTGATTATTGTGAAATATATTGATATATTGACGGAAGTGATTTAGTGATTAGTGATAAAAACATAGTCATGTTTTAGAAAATCAGGAATCGGGGAAGAGATAATATTTCTGGAAAAATTTCCTAAAAAGTTTAAAATTATGAAAGAGTTCAGAAATTTTTGATAAACGCATCTATTGCTAACTGAATTTGTAATTTTTTTTTTCTATACCGCACATCTTCCGATTTTATCTTCGGTTATCCGTTCTCATATCAATTGCTTTGTTTATTTCATTATTGTACTAGAGTTTTAAATCAGAAGCAATAAATATGCTCAATTATTATTAATTATGATATGATTTATTGATACAGGGTAATCAATCTCTAAAATTCATTTGAAATTATATCACTAATGTATATTATTTTTAGGATTTCTGAAATCTATAGCTTTAAAATAATCATTTCATCATGTTTACAAAAGTTTTTTCATTGATAGAAAATTTTTATCAATTCAATAAATTCTAAAAATTGTATCAATAGATTAAGTCGTAGACTTCATTAGGCATATATTTTAAATTAGTTTTTAATTTAAGCTTGATTCTTTCCTGTTATTGCTTATGTTTGGAATTTATGAAACGGTTAATGATTCCATTGTCGATTCATTATCAATCGCAAATATCAGTAAATAGATAAAATTTAGTGATTCTTTTTTACATATTTTTCAGATTAGCAGAGGTGACTTCATTAAAAAGAAATGTTCAAAATTCTTGATCAGAATATGGAAGAATAGTTTCTTCCGTGGGAAGAATAATTTCAGGATATAATTCATAGTGATTAAATATTTCCAATGCATCTTTTTTTCTTTTTAAAAATTATTTAGCCAGTTCAAAATCTTGTTTTGAAACTATAAAGTTCTACAAAGTTCAATCCGATAGTTCATTTTCAATTTCCTCCTGCTCCACCATTGATTAAGATTCAGGTTTTCATGCTGAAATCATTGAATTGATCTGCAAATATCAAAAATTTTTTCCATATACATTTTGCATAAATGTTATAGATACTTTTTAAAACAAAAAATAAATTAATAAATAAAAAAGATTTAATGAATTTTTTTTTGATTCTAAACACAAACATTGAAAAGCTAAAATTGAATTGAAAAACTTATAAAAGATATCTAATCATAAAAGTATCAATTGATGTCATGAAACAAGTTCAGATTAAAATCCGAACATTTTAAGTTGAATTATAAAATATATATTTATAAATATATAACACAAAGGATGTAATAAATCAAATTCAACTAGGTTACATATTTTTAAATCATTTCCGGAAAATTGTATCATAATGATTAGAAATGATAAGACTAACAGGTTACTGAATTTGGATTGAATATGGAGCTGACTTAATACCATAATCAATATGACCATTTTGACAATTTTTTGTTACTCTATCATATACTATATATCTGAAAATCATCTTTCTTTATTATCGTTTAATAAATAAAAACAAAAATATTTCTAATAAATGTAATTTCTGTCAAAATTTCTGCAAAAGACAATATTCCAAAATCCAATTCGGTCCTCTCATTGATATATGGCAATATCGATAATCTAAACAAATAGCTGAAATTTAAAAATAATTATGATCCATGTTAATTTTTCAAATCTTATATCTTAAGATCAAAAATTATAAAACATAAATTCCAAGCAATTATTAAATCTAATGATATGGTTCAGTATTAAATTGTATTATATCTCATTTAAAAATTATTTTAGCAATTAAAAAATAGTTCACAAGATTATTAAAAAAAAAAAAAAAA